>CAUYLG010036865.1:0-133869 GCA_963573385.1 Cacajao melanocephalus
GATAGATGTCAGAGAACAAAAAAGTTAGTCTGAAATAGTTCTCTGTGGAAAGAAATTAGAAATACTATGTTATGGATTTACAGTGAGTTCTTTATAAGTAATACCAATAACATTTTTAGCATTAACAAAAATACTCTGTGTGTGTGTGTTTCTAAATACATAGTGTAAATAATTATATTGGGATTAATTGTAGATTCATATTTTGAAAAGTTAGCTTAAATCAAGCCCGCATTACCCTCCACCCTGCCGTACAGAAAGCGCAGCAGCCAAAGTCTACCATCCAGGGGGTGAGGGGGTAACAATAAAAACTGCATGAAACTAAATTTAAAAACTAGACCAGCAAGAAGATTAATGTTCCGGTGCCCATCTCTACACATGTGGCAACTGGGCTTCTGACCTATTCACTCCAACCACAGTAAAATTTCTAAATTTTCTGTTCTAACTCCCCAAATGCTTGCTAATTACAAGGCTCTCATATATGTAACAGAGATATCGATTTCTTTTATTTCTTTCATTCTTAAATATGAATAAATCAATAAAACCAGACATTTGAGGAAAGCATGAGGAATAACAGAAAGAATAAAGACAATGATTAACCACAAAAAATGACTCTAGAGGAAAAAGTAATAATAGGATTTTTTTTTTTATTTGAGCCAAATCTCACTCTATTGTCCAAGCTGGAGTGCAGTGGCACAATCTCAGCTCACTGCAACCTCCACCTCCCGGGTTCAAGCCATTCTCCTGCCTCATCCTCCCAAGTAGCTGAGACGACAGGCATGTGCCACCATGCCCAGCTAATTTTTTTGTATTTTTTAGTAAAGACGGAGCTTCACTATGTTGGCCAGGCTGGTCTTGAACTCCTGACCTAGTGATCCACCAGCCTCAGCCTGGCAAAGTGCTGGGATTACAGGCCTGAGCCACCATGCCTGACTAAAAGTAGTAATAAAAAGAGCAGAAGAGACCTTAAAAGATTATATATATATATATACCAAATATATACATATATATATATATATATACCAAATATATACATATATATATATATATATACACACACACACACACCCCAAACATCATACATATACTATATATATATATATATATATATATATATATAAAACTGAAGGGTCTGAGATTCTTTGACTAGTCTGCCATATTTTTGTGAATGCTGGCAGAGATATGAGACCTCTGGGTCAGAGACACAGGACTGTTTGCTACTCACCACAATAGTTCTGGACAGAGTATTAGCACTCTTACCAATTCCTTAAGCACCAATCTCCAGAGGCTGATGCAAAGAGAGCTAAGTGACATGTGCACATACAATGAGTGATGTTAAGGGAAAGAACAGTAATCTTCAGAAATCTTTATCATGGGAGGAAAGCTTACCTGATAGTTGCATCTAAGTGAGTCAACACTTTCTTTGTTATACTGGACAGTAAACATAACTGTCCTTCTTCCTAGAGGGAGGATCTTTATCTTCCAAAGCTTTTTTCTATACAAAATTCTTTGAAAAGATAATCTGGACTAAAGAAAGTCATGCCTCTACTCATAAGATATGCAGAAATGGAGGTCTTTTGAAAATTGTCCCTAAGTATATATAACCTAAGAGAAATGTGAAAAGTTATTATATGCAAAAGACTAAGAATGCATGCCAAGTAAGGTAGACAATCAAAAAAGAAAAAAAAATAGAACTTAAAAATGTAATCTATTAACTTTAAAAAAATTGTAGAAGTAGTGGAAAATAAAATTTAGGGAACTTTCAAAACAGAGTAATTTTTTTTAAAAAAGAAAGATATGGTAAATATGAAAGTATAAGAAATATTGAGAATCAAATCTTAGATCAGACATTCAACTAATATAAATTCCTGAAACTACAGAGATAACAGAAGTACAAAAGTTATCAAAGAAATAATACAAGAAAACTTCTCCAGAGTTTAAGAAAGAGGAATGTCTTTCAATTCTCCTGTCAAAGAGAAAGAATAAATACTTCCCAGCTAAAATGCATAATAGTACAGTTTCAGATCATTAAGAGATGTGCAGAAGTAAGAATGCCCAAAAGTTTCAGGAAGAAGAAAAGCTATTCAAACAATCATGGGCTGAATTTGAAATATATCAGATCAAATTAAAACAGAAGTCACTGGGCTTCAAGAAATGTAATGGAATGAATATCAGCAGAATGAATTGTAATCTGAAAGATAATAGCAAGTTGATGTTTCTTATCCCAACAAGAAAGAGGAATTTCATACTTTTGGAAACTATAGATACAGAGAAGTGATGGGAATCCATTAGAACCATCTCCTTGAAATGGCAAAGAAGTTATGACTCTCTTACTATAGAGAAGAACATGTTCCTTCAGCCATTGATTTGCCTTTATAGTGAACAATATTCACATAGTTAAAATGACATAGACACTACTTTCTGATTTTTAATAATTTAAATCAATTTATAAACAAATAATAAGATCAACTATTACAGTGGCTACCACAAGTGGGAAGAAGCAGTGGAAGGAAAACATGGGAGCACTTATTTCTTCATCTTTCAAAGTCTAGTATTGACTACATAAGAAAAACTTCAAGTGTGTTATTAAAAGCCCAACAATAAACAAACACTGAAGGAATTTAAGCAAGATAAAAATGAGTGGGCAGGAAAGGAGAATAGGAAATCAGCTCATTCTTATCTATCACAGCAGAAACACAATATAATATGATTAGTATTAATGAATCAAGAAAGTACCTAGAGATATGGAAGTAACTACCAGAAGAACTAAAAGGAAAAATAGTTAAAAGTGGTTGCCTCTGGGAAGCAGCACTGGGGATAAGTAAGGATGCAGTAGGGACCACTCTTTCTCATTATACTTCTGTACTACTACTATTAAAATGCCTATGTGTAACAATATATTAACAGGGTACAATTATTCTTTCTGTTTAAATTTTTTTTAAGAGACAGGGAATCTTAATTATAACATTTCCCTTATGGTATTGGAATGAGGTCATGTCTTAAAAATCAGATTCATAAAAGCTTAGAATTTTTAAACTCTGTTTTATATTTTAATATGAATATCATTTTATGGATTTTTGTGTGAGGGATCATTTTATATATTTCAAAAACTGTATGTATACTTTATGACATGAGATCTGTATGCCCTCAGTAGTCAAATACATTTCTTTAGATAGTAATGATAATTTAGAATTTATTTTCCAAAATGAACCTTTGGTTCACTTCCTTTTCTCTAACAGTTAAGTCTAAGACGTTATTACTTAATCTATTTGCAGATATAATATTTTAAGTGTTTACTGAGAAAAAAAAGCATGATTTTATACTTCTGCATTTCTTCCCAATAATGTATTATTTATTTATTTATTTATTTTTGAAACTTTATTTCTGCCTACTAGTTCCAGCAACTTTTATAATGGAGATGTTCAGACTAATCCAAAGGGCAATTTACACTTAACCTTTTTTAAAGGAATTCCCTAAGCAGGATGTCTCAGCAGCTCATTTACAATTCTTACTACAGACAACAGGCTACAGCTTGTCTCTAAAATTGGCTTTATGAGTTGTAACCGCAGGAGTAGACAGTAAAGCTTTTGCATTCGTTGCATCTTGGCAAAGGGATTATACCTCAAGCAGCTTTCCCTGGAGTCCAGTCAAATAGAATCAGGGGTGAGGAAATTACTGACCTTTTTCTACTGAGCTGCCATGAACCTCATGCAAAGAAGCCCTTGGCTGAAGAAGGGCAAGAAATGACTTGAGTGTCTTTTCCTGATCTATAAAGTAGTCTCTCTCTGTCTCTGTCGATATTTCTTGCATGCTCTTTCTCCCTTGGTCCTATGTGTGTATATATGATACGGTAGTATTGGCAGAACATGGAGGAGAACAACATAAGTCAGGGTATTTCTTAAATATCTGGTCTGACTGATAAAAATATTGTGGCATTATCCTATAACTATCACTGATAGACATTTCTACAGCAGCACCCAATCCTCATGTAGGAGCAATGTTGCATATTTCTCAAAGGGATTGCTACTTGGACTCAAAATGAACTAGAGAAAGCAAATGAATCTATGAAATTTTGAGGTAATTACAGGCACAAAATAAACATTTAATAGAATAAGGGATAAATGCAGCTGGACATATTCCTTGGAAACCACAGCAAAGCAAATGTTAAATAAAACATGATACCTTGAGGCATTAGGCCACTAATTGCTATGGATGATTAATGGGGAACCTTTTCAGAGTCAACATTAAAATTTGATCTTAATTTTTAGCATATTTAGGAGTACAAAAATGAAATCTAGATTTCTTTTTATTAGGGAAATATTTCAACAAATGTTTTTACTTACTTTAACTCTTAAAAATCACTAAACTGTGAATTTTTAATATTCAAAAATTTCAGAACAAGAATACTCAGGTCAAATTATAAGCTCAAATATCATATAGATATTTCACATTCTCCTTTTTAGAAGAAAAAATTCCTAGTAATCCTAATATTTGATGTATATGCATTATATATGTATTATATCTCCTATATAAAACCTAACTATCTCTATATAAATGTTAAAGACTTCATTACCTTGTTTAAACTGTAAAGAGGTTATTCTCAATTACTTTATTTCTCAAGTTCTAGGAAATTTGAAACAGGAAAAGAGTTTTCAAATGATAACACCATAGAAAAAGCTATTGCTTGTGTTTGTGTATCAGAGTCACTGAATCAATAGCAGGTAGTCACTAAACATATTATTTTCAGATATATTTTAAATTTGTAAGAATTTTCCTTTTAATGCTCAGTATAGCTAAGATGATGATTTGTGCAGGTTAAGATGTATTCCTTGAACTAAGTTGTGTGAATATTAATCTTTTTGAGGCATCGACATTATTTCAAAAATGATAACATAGAGAATAGAAATAAAAATTATACAGAAAAGCACATTAATTTTGTGATCTCTTTTATAGATAAACGAAGGCTTAGATAAATTTTTTTTAAGTCATATGCTCTCTTGCGCCTATTAAAATTACATCATTTTGGTGGCATAATGGGGCTAATCTGTGGATCTATTTTCTGTTGCCTTTATGGAGTCTTCTTTCATCTATTCAACGTATCTTGAGTTATTCAACTGTTCTTCCTTCTTTTGTCATAGGGGAGTGTGTGTGTACTTGTGCGTATATGAAACAAAGTCTTACTTGATTAAAGTTTCTTTCACGGTGACCCAAATTTCATATATAAACTATTTCAAACATCTGTGTTTTAACATTACACAATAGACGCTTTTGAGTATTTCACACTGACATATTCAAACTGTTGTTCTCACACAGAGTGAGTCTTTGCCATTTCACACATAATGTTGTGAGGCTATCACATCCTTGGGGAACTTACCAGTCACAAATCCCTCACCTGTAGGGCAAGAGATTTGGGTGGCAAAAGAGAGAGACCTTTTTCAACTCTTTTCCAGGTTCCTAGCCAGTCCAACAGCCAGTTTAAATGATTGCAGGCTGCCTAAAAACCCTACATAGTTGGGAGAGAGAAGGTGTCCAACCCAACCCCTATATTCACTTCAGTAGGAGTGGCATCAGGTTCACGGGCAGAAAAAGAGACCCAGAGCCAACAAAGGAGAAACGGAGTTTTCTTGGGAGGAAATTCATAATCAGCATGGTTTGTGGCAGCAGACTAGGCAGGAGAACCATCCACTTGTTTTAAAAGAAAAGAAAAACCATGCATCTCATATAGCATTTTCATTTAGCATCCTCCCCCTCACAACCTCCACCTGATAACCTTCCTTTAACCCAAAACAAAAGAACTCCATCTGTAGGCAGTCCACATTCCACGGGATGGGCCAGGGCTCAGATGTTCCTCATAGAGAAGGAGCGATTCTCTGTCTTGGCTACTCCTGGGTTCCTTAGCTCAGAACTCCTCTGAACACACATTCAGGTGTGTCTGCCACGTGAGGTCAATGGCAGGATGTTCTTAGTTATCACCGTCAGGTGTGCCTGCCACACGTCAGGTGCTTCAATCCTGTTCTCTATTTACCATTCTCCAATGAAGACAGGTGAAAGTTCTTGTCTATGCCCTCCTGAAGAGGGTGTTAACCTTCACCTGTGAAAGTTGGTGACTGTAGAATAGTTTCTGCCCCTTCAATTTTATAAGGATATTAACTTTTTATATATTGGATTTTCAGACCACTGTCCTGAGGGCATTACTTTAAAAAGGAGAGAACTGCTTATATAGCTATTCCTAAATTTGAAGAGGGGTCACCCTTTTCTACCCAGTGTTTCTCTGTCTCGTGTCTGTCAAAGGTAGAGACCAGGTGGAGGTAATTGAATCATGGCTGCAGTTCCCCCGTGCTGTTCTCGTGGTAGTGAATGAATTCTCGTGAGGTCTGACGGCTTTAAAAGGAGCTCTTCCCGCTTTCACGGCCCTTTTCCTCCCTGCCTTCTTCGAAGGAGACGTCTGCTTCCTCTTCACCTTCCACCGTGATTGTAAGTTTCCTATGGCTTCTTTATCCATGCTGAACTGTGAGTCAGTTAATCCTCTTTCCTTTATAAATTACCCAGTCTTGGGCAGTTCTTTAGAGCAGTATGAAAATGGGCTAATACTCGCCAGTGACATGAGTAACCTCGTTTTAATGTTACCAATCCCCACACCGCCCCCCGCCAAAAATTCGCACTCAGACTAGTGTAACCAATTCTCATCACTTCTTATGAAGATGTTGCGAAAGTCAAAAGCAGCCAAAGTCTCCAGGAATCCTTGTACCAGGCATCTTTTTGCTTTAAAAATAATCATAACACGATTAAAACCCCAGTTCCTATTTTCTAAAAAGTGATGATACATCCTTCTGCTTACCCATGGAGATACTGTATCCCTTTATCGATATCAGAACATACTGTTCTATTCTTTCAGTGTATCTATGTGTCAGATGCCAACAGAGGAAGGATATTTCATGAGGTTCTCTTAGAAATATAAGAGAAAAATATACTTGGTAAGACAAGGCTGTATTGCATAATTTATGCCAGGGAGGAGAGCTTCCCAAGATGAAGGAGAAGTTGTTAGCTTAAACAGATGCCTCAGAAACTTGCCCTATGGGATTTAACTATGTCACAGAGCTACTTGGGAACCCATTACTACCTCCTTTTCCCCTCTCCAGGAGACACATTCTGTAATCAAATAGCCCTTCTAACAGAAACCTCTTGAAAACCCCTTTAATGATCACATCTATTCTTACTTCTGATCAGTTAAATTTGAACACTAACCACTATTTTCTGCCTTCTCATGAAGCTAAACCATCTACATCATCCTGTACCAAAAAAACAAGAAATAATGCCAGATTTAATGAATTTACTAAATTTATTAAAACATCCAGTTTTACACGGGGAAAAATCATATTCTCTAATGTTTGGGGCCAAAAAGGATTGTATGATTCAGTCCCTCATTACTGGGCAGTTGTCCAGGTGTGAGCACTGCTGAAGCTTTTTTAAAAATTCTCTTTTCAATTCAATTTTAATGGAACAAACTGCCAGAGATGTGCCAGGAAAATTGTTCCTTAACATTTGCCTGCAGGATCCTGACCCCTAATGTCTTTACCAGGCTGATAACTTCTGGGCAGCCAAATAAGCCGGTATTCATGAACTCTCTTAGCAGATTCACTGCTGGAGGGGAGGGCGCAATGATGCTGTCTGGGAACTGCCTCTGGTGAATGCTATTAGCTCGTGAATTATTCCAAGTACATTGAGAGAAACTAATGACACCTTTGTTAGCTAATGTGTTTCACCTGCAAAAGTAACAGTTGCGTTCTCAATAGATTTGGGCAGAGAGGGAAAAACAAGCTGTTGCTTTCCCTAATTTCTTTATGCTATTTATATAATTTGGTTAGCATTGTCCCTGGAAAATGCTTCTAAGACAAGGTAAGTTAGCAGATTTCAGTCACTTGCTTTTTGTATGCCCTCACTGAGCTGTAGAAATCTCATGGTCTGGTTCCCTTCCTACTTTTTATAAACAAGACTATCTTTAAGGAAATACAGGCACCTTTATAAAATGAACAGTAAAGGAGTGGGACACTTTTGTTACTGACATAAAATTGGTCACACGGTTAATCTGTGTGATGATAAAAGAATTCAGTAATTTTTTCCCTTCAAGGCATTTTAGCATGTTGTATTTCGGGTATGTTCAGGCTGCAGGTATGGTAATAAGTGTCATCCACACTTGCTTATGAAGCTTTCACTTGTTTAAAACTCTTAGTATTTCTTTTCTTTCCCTAATTTCATGTTGAGCACTTGAGTTAAATTTCTCCCATAAGAAGCTATGTCAGTATTTTAAAAATCTGAATACAGGCAATTCACTAAAAACCTAGCTATGCCCTGGCCTTTTTGCCATGTTTTTCATAGGATAACTCTTAGGGATTTCTACTGCAAGCAACATTCTGAGAATCTCCTGGGTAATTTATTTTTGAGCAAGGAGGTGGAAAGATAGTGAAATTCAGAATGCCATGGTGTCCTTACTCTGCTGTCTTTGAATTCTGTTGCCATTACGTGTTACAAACTTAATTAAACCTCTTAAAATCAGCCCTTTTTCCCCTCAGTGGTCTGAGTATGGTCCTGTTTTCTGAGGGCTCACTCCATCACAATGCAACGTTAGCTTCTTTCTTGAAATCTGTCCCCTACCATTACTACTCCTTGTCATGGGGATGAAATGACTCCATCTGTTTTACCAGCCCTTTCTGAGACTTTTTAATTTAAATGATTGACTTCTAGTTCCTGAATTATCTGCAAAAGAAGTGAGGAGTACCTTGGGATGTGTCCCTTTTCACCTCTTTTACTCTGTCATAATTACCTGAGGTCCACAGTGGATTAAGTTGCCTTGCAGACGTACATCAAGTATCAAGCAGGAATCACAAGATCATGTACAGCTCTTCTATTTATATGTTGCTCTAATACAAACGAACTTGTTTGACTTTTCTACCCCTTTCTCCAGAGAAGATGAAAACTGGAAGGGGTTAATTATTTTCTACCCTACGTTTGGGTTAAGGAAGATGAGGCATTTCTCATTTCTAGCAATAGGCACAGATTTTCAACCTGTCATTTTCTCCTGTCAGCCAAGCACACACAGAATGTGCCCTCAGCAGTGGGAGGTAACGGGGATTCTGGGAATAAGAGCAATCTGCCTTATCTGGTCTTGAGTAGTGGAAGCACCATGGTATCTCATTAAAAGGTCTTCTCTCCTTTGGGTTTCTTCCAAGAGTGTGGAGGCAGATAGGATATATTAGCATTGCTCTTCTGGTTGTGGTTCCTGTAAACAGATTTTTAACTTGATATACATGTGCACTGTTTCTCTGATAGTTGTCATTTCCAGAGTGGTTGCAGCTGCTCCCAATGCTGCTACAAAATACCTTTTAACAAAGAATACTGCTGCTTCCCTGCTGTAAGCAAGTGTGGATGGATGTGTGATTCATCAGCTGTACTCTGACACTGTAGAAATATAGAGTGAAAAGTGAATGCTGCTTCTCCTTGATTCGATTATGGGATGCTGCACCAACTCACAGCTGGAAACAAATTAAAGTAGTTTTTCTGATAACACAATGAAAGTGGTTTCCAAGTAAAGATCCTATTCAAATTATTCAGGATGTTTTCCCTTTTAGGAGTATGTGTCTTTATTTGCTAAATTAGATTGGTTTGCATTTAAATGTTGATAACAAAGGGAGTTCTTGTATTATGCAAGCTTGGCCAATGTGATGTGTTTGGGACACAACTGGCAGTTTATGTTTCAGTCTTTCAAGTTACTGGAGCATTTAAAAATCATAATGATAATCCATTCACTTTAATCCTTATCCTTTATTTTAAAGTCTTAAGTTTAACTTAGTCTCTTTTATGCCTCTGTACACATGTCTTTTCTCAAATACTGCTTTCCTTTTCTATGTCAAATTTCTATTTCTTAACTTTGAAAATTATCTTTGATTCTTTTACCACATATGCTTGAAATACAATCAGGGAAGGCAAACACTACTTATTCCCTAGAGAACTAAAGGCCTTTCCATCTGATGCATATTTCTTGGATCTGTCTTCTTTCCTCTTTAAATTAGAATGAAACTCTAAAATCAGCCCCAACGTAACAGCAATATTGCCTTTGGTTTCTTATATTGGCTTAAGCATTTTACAGGCATTTGGCAACACAAAACATAAACTGTGAACCTCATAAGTCCTTTAGATCTATCATACGTTTGTCCTTTTTGCTAATGGTTTTAATTTTTGTTCTTCCAAAAACAAGCATGGCTTGCATAAGAGAATGCAGAAACTATTAAGAAAAAAGTTTGCCTCTTTTTCCCTCAGTAAAATTAATAAAAGCAAACCTGCTAGAAAGGCACATTAGACATCTGTTGAGGCATCAGTTGTAGTTCCCTGCTTCCCTGTCCTCCACCTCCATACACACATATGTCCCTCATCGACTTGGACTTGAATGCTGAGAGTCAACCTGGTTTATCATTCTCAGCTGTTTCTTACTGGATGTGTAGGATGTTGAATTATGAGTTAAGAGCATTTAATCCCAAAATATGCCACTCTGGGCTATTGAATATTTTGAGTTAAAGACTCTTGAGAAATAGCAGCTGGAAGAAGAGCACTCTGACTTACCTTTGATTTCTTAAAAGTGGGAGATGAAATTCCCACGTGAAAAATGTCATTCCTACAGGAGAAAAAGTATCATTCTCATCAAGGATTGGATGAGACCAAGGCAAGTCTTGACAAACATACATTTGTTAGACAAACCCTTGCCTTCCTAGCCACTTCTCACCCAATTAGCTACCCTAGCCCAAGCCACTTACCCTATCACATTTTTGCAATGTACCATATTCTGTCTAATGCAGTATAGAAATGTTCAATTCTAAGGATGTCTTTGGGTAATTTTTGGGTAATTTTTTCTTTTTTCTTTTCTTTTTTTTTTTTTTAAAGACTGAGTCTCTGTCTCCAGTCTGGAGTGCAGTGGTGTAATCTTGGCTTGCTGCAACTTCCACCTCCTGGGTTCAAGGGATTCTCCTGCCTCAGCCTCCCGAGTAGCTGGGACTACAGGTGCACGCCACCACACCCAGCTAATTTTTGTATTTTTATTAGAGATGGGGTTTTACCATGTTGGCCAGAATGGTCTTGATCTCTTGACCTCACCTCAACCTCCCAAAATGCTGGAGTTACAGGCGTAGTGATTTTCTTAGGAAGGCTCCCCTACCATATGTGTTACATAAATTTGTGTATTTGTATATTTTTTGTGTATATTTGTATATTCTCCTGTTACTGTCTTATGTCAGTTTAATTTTCACACCCAGTTGTGTATGTTGGGGGGGAGTCTTTAGAGGTAAAATATTTTCCCTCCTACATGATGCATATGGCAAGCTTTATGTATCATATAAGTGCTTTAACTGATTCATAGACACAGATACTGAACTCTTATGTTAGAGGAATCTTGCCAGGGCTGATAAGTTGCTGAAGGTTCTGGGCTTCCCATGTACCATTTAACTCATTTCTATAGTTCTCGGAACAACTTTGTTCCCATTCCGTGCATACTCCATAGGGATGCAATTTCTAAACAGTAATATTGGTCAAGGGATGGAAATATAAACTGTAAGTCATCATAGATTTGGGTTTCAAATATGTCACAGTTAAATCTTCATTTTCTAAGAATGGCACAAAGGATACATGCATTGATATTGCTATCATTTCTATTAACTCCAAAAGCATTTTAGTTTTTGATTAAGGTAACATGTAGACTGAAATTTTTATATTTTACGTTAATTTTACTTCTCAGATTGGGAATATTTTATTAGCCTCTTTAACCGTATGTTGTGTCATCTAGTACATTAAGGGAATGATAGGTAACCAGGTCTGGAGTTCACATCTCATTCCTGGGCTCCAGATTCAATCAGGGCTGTGTCTAAAACTCTCACATGATGGTTGATCAGTGACCCAGTGAAATGAGTTGTGGAAAACATTTCAGAGGAGTTGTGTGTATAATCCATGATATGAATGATTATGCGTAGTATCCTTGCTGGCAGTGGCAGATAGACGGTCAGGAATTAATTGTCCATGGAGATTTAACTACCCATGTCTCCAAAGGCAGTCCTTGCGGGGCAAGTATGAAGTGCAGTGGTGGAAAACACTAGGAACTTCTGTCACCATTGCCTCTCTGCCTATTGTAGAAGTAAGTAGACACACTTTATGAATCCCAGCTTTATATTTTACAGTGGCTTTTTTTCTCACAATGTTGTGAAAATATGTGTTTACAAAATAGTGACTAAAACACACAATTTATTTGCATTAAATGATAATAGGCTTGCACTTCACCTATTACATCTGTTCACCTATTATATCACCTATTGAATGGAAAGGTGGTTGAAAGATAAAGCTACTCTCTTCATTAAAAATAGTTATGTCTTATTATTCATAGGTCACTTAAAATGCATTTGATATTGTTTACTTTTTAAGTGCCTTTTAAACTAATATAGTTTAAGTATCTCACAATTTTGTATGGTGGGTATTACAAATACATAGGAGAAAACCATGACAGCTAGAATCAATAAAAACCTCATTAGGTCTGCACGAGTACGTTGAATCTAACAAGGTAAGTTTTAGAGTGGGTGAAAGTGGTGTTGCTGCATATAAAAAAACCTGCAACAGTACAGAAATATGACGTGACGAAATTATGTCCTACATTTCCTCTTTCTCACCTACATTTTCAGTAGACAGAAGTCAGATTTCTGGTCCACTATCTTACTAAGCACTCTTGGCTTTGAGGCTGCGGCAGCACATGAATCAGACGAAGTTCTTCCCTCAGGATCTAGTATCCTAATGAAAGGAGACCGTTATTAAACTTATTTGCAAATACGTAAAACAACTTCAGATAGTGGCAAGTGCCATGCATAAAATATAGTTGGACAATGTACTGGATTGGCTGGGGTAAGGGCAGGTGGCTGCTTCATCATGGTTGGTAGGAGAAGGCAACTCTGAAATGTACCATTTGAACTGAGACCTGACTGATAAGATTTGAGAAAAATGTGAGAAAGGTAGCATTAGAAAGAGACATGCAACAGCTTTGACCTAGGAAAATCCTAGGTGTTTACAGAAAGGAAGAAAACGTGGCTGGAAATTATGAAGCAAGGGAAGGAATGAAAAAGACAATACCATAGAAACAGGGCCCATCTCAGGCACCAATAGAGAAGCAATGTTTGAATACATTCTGTGCATGTGGTTACTATGTGAGTCTTTATTCCTTCTACCACAGCTGGCCCGTATAAAATGGCACAAGTCTGGGAGTGAGGAGCCTGTAGGGATGGGATAGGGCCCTGCTGCCAAAGGCATTGTGCTGCTAGAAACGTCATTTACCATTTTGGGCTTACAACTGTAATATAAAAAAGTCAAATGTTTTATCACACTCATTAAATTAAAAAAAAATCCCCCCTATTTTGTACATTTCCAAGACCATCACAAAGTTTTAGGAGAGATTTGGAGACTGGAAGATGTTTCAGTGTTGTTCTCTCTCCCATGATGCGATGGAATAATTTAATTTTATGGGCCTTTCAAAGGGAAGGGTAAGCCTTAGATTGGTTCATGGCCTTTCATTTATCAAAGGTACTGATACACCAAGGGAACACCAAGTAGCCAATAACCTTTTCAAAAGATAATACATTTATTTATTTTTAATTTTTTATTCCTCTACACTGTAGGTTTTCATCTTTTCAAAGGTTAATACAGTTTTATCTACCTCTTGCACACACACTATTTAGTAGTAAAGAAGTAACCTCTGAGCCAAGTTTTAAAAGTCTCAAATGTCCCTAATTATCTCAAAAATAAAAAATAATTTAACTCATGTAACTACCTGAAAGCAAATATTATTTCTTTTAAGAGCTTATTGCAGCAAACTATAAAATTAAAAAACAAAAATGACAATTGGAGGTAGAATTCTCAAAGGATTGAGAATCATTTTATTGCTATGAAGATAAATTGATGTGTATTTACAATTTACTGAGCAAAATAGTTATTAAAATATCAGAATTTTATGTCTCAATATTTCTGTGTTCCTAATCACCAATTAGTATAGTGAAATAATTTTTATACGAAACAATTGATTGGCTTTTCTAGACACAAAGATATTTAAAGTCGTTCAATGCTTTATCTTTTCTCAAGAGTCTTGATTTTACCATGTTACCTAGGATATTAAGGTAACAATGTCAAGAGATTGAAGCTGAGAAAAATTACCTGAGGGCATTTTTGTTTTGTACTTAAATTTTATTTTGTCATTTGTTCTTATTAGCAATCATTAAGCAATTTAATAATTATAAGCTCCATTAACATTTTAATGAGTCTAGTGGCCATTGCTAAGTGTAATTAAATTAGTTTTATTGCATGATATTTTGAAGCTGTGATTAAGTTTTACTGTGCTTAGAAGAATAAACCTATAGAGATTGCTATTCACCAAACATCTATTAACTTATAAGATATTGATAAAATAGACATTAATAAAGACAGGAGGAAAATATAATTCCCTATTGAGTCTATTCACAAGATAAAACTTTAATCATTCAGTTTGGAATCAATCTAATAATGACAGCATCATTTTACTTAAAAGTGTTTTTCAGGTGGAGGTGTAGAAAAGGGAAGAAAGAATGGGTTATTTTGGCAATGTTCTGCTCCTCCCCTACTTATTGCAAGTGTAACCCACAGAGATGAGACTAGGGGAAGACTGACAAGCTAGTGATTTGAGAGCATATACATGTAAACTGATGTTAAATATTTTGGTACCAAATAAAATCTCATCAACTTGGACACATTTTAGAAATGAAAAGTCATGGTTTATTTAACAAGTGCTTATGTAAACAAAAATTAAGCATACTGAAAATGAAAGCCAATGGTAATTTTCATGTTTTGGTATTTCTTGGCATTGTTGGTGTTTATACTGTAAACCAGTTTGAAACCTCTTTCCTAGTATCACTTAAAGTTCCTCCTTAGAATCTTTTGATTGTACATGAATTGGAAGATGATCATACATTACATATTCCTTGTGCCAGTCTTTGGTTTTGAATGAATTTGGAGATTTGAATCTTTATTGCTACTGCTGTTACATGATAAATTCTGAAATGCTCTCAAGAGTAAAATGAGATAGTCTTATGTTCTGATGAATTGCCTTACATAGAATGCAATTAAGCATTTTACAGGATAGTAATTTGTATAGTATGTACAGCACATGTTTACTTATGGGAATTATGTGGTTTTGCTGTAATTATTAGATTCTATTGATTGTATTCCATTATGTTAATGTTTCCAAAATAAGCATATCAAGCCATTTTATGTCATACAATATTTCAGAAGCCTTGGGGATATTAAACATGTTTTGAATGCCATGAAAACATTATAGCATTAAATTTATACTGTACATTTTATTCCTCTTTTTATAATAAAGTTATGTGGATATAAAATATGAACTTTTTAAGAATAAGGAGCAAGGTATTAAGAAATACTATTATCATAATACCATCATATATATCAGTGATGAAAAATGAAAAATTAACCTCTATGAAACATTCAATGTTGAACTAATATTCATTTTTAAATCTGTACTGATACATTTTTAGAAAGTCTTAACCATAGCTTAAATAAATTTATAAACAATCAATATATAACCCCATATTTTTCCTAACATGTCTGGAGTAAAAACAAAACTTATTGTCACGTAAAGATCACTAACAAGAGACTTTTATGTTGTTTCTACTAAAAATTTTAAATTTCCCATTGGAGAATTCAGTAATCATGTTCCACACGAGCGGGGAGTTTACTTTGGCTCTTACCATCACTAGGACTCTCACTTCAGTCCATTTGCATCATCTCCTCTCCCTAGATAATCTTAGTCATTTCAATTGCTTTGAAAAGTTCTTAGGGAAAAAATTAATAAATTCTACACTAGGTTGACAATTTCTACATTTTTCCACGTAACTACTTTACTTGGGTATCTCTTGGACATTTCAAACTTAACTTACTTTGATTCTTTCCCCTCTCTTGTAAGGAACATGACCATCTGTGAAGTAGTTTCTTAAACCAGGAATCTTGGTGTCATACTGATTCCTTCCATTCTCTCAATTCCCATAAGCAGTCAATCATTGTATTTTGTGATTTGATGTTCAATATTTGTCTCAAATGTGTGGTCTCTTGGCATCTCTACTATCTGAGTCCAAGCCACCATGATCTCCTGTCTGCTTCAGCAGGGGTTTCCTAATTCATCCTCCTATTGCAAGTTTCCATTATCTACTCAACCAAAGGTACCATCCAACTCTTAAAAACATGGATCTTGATATATTTAATCTCTAATTCATTCTCCCTCAGTGTCTTCCTATTGTAAATAGAATAAAATAATCAAACAAAATGTAAAGTTTCTTTTCTTCCTTCTCCATATTATAAGCTCCAAGAGGGTAGAAACTTCATCTAAGCTTACCACTGAATCCTCTGTGCCCTCCTTGGTGTCTGATAGACAGTCCGTATGAATTCTCTGCTCTCCCTTTGCCTCTTTGTAAGACTAGCCGATTTTCATTCTGAAGGTCTGTTTTCAGGCAGGCATTCGCTGATAATCCTCTTTAGAATAGCCTTCCCTCCATAAACTATGTACCCTCTCACAGTACAGTTTGAATTTCATCACATGCAGGTTGGTCACACTCCCAAAATTGTCTGTTTTCTCCACTAAAATGGATACTGAGTGAGATCAAGGACTGTATTCATTTTGATCATCCTGATATTCTTGGTATCTACCGGTACCTGACAAATAGTTGGTATGTAAGAAATACTGTTAAGTGAATGACTAATCGGCAGAGGCTTTCAGTATTTTTTAAAATTTTTATTTAATGTATAAACCATTTCAACTGATGTGACATGGTTGCATTTCTTATGTACAATTTTCCTCCCTCTAAAAAAAAATTGACCTTTCCAAGTTGTTCAAAAGCAACTTTCTAGATCTCATCTTTTGATGCACAGTCTTAAAATTCTCATATTTGAAATCCTTAGAGCTCACATTTTAGAGTAACAATAGTTGATAGTTTATGTTAAATGTGTCCTATCTGAAAAATGTTAGCTTTTCATCTTCAAAAAATACTCTACAGTATACAACATTATCTTTAATAAGGGCTAAGGAGGGTAAAGGCACAGGTAGTTATATAACTTCTCTAGGTTGATCCTTGCAGAAGTTGGCAGACCCAATACTGAAACCCAGGTGGAGGCTTCAGAACCTGTGTTCTTATTATCCTATCTGAAAGACTACTCACCTAATAAGACAAGTTACATTTTAAAAAAATTATACACCATTTTATTTAAAATACTATAGTCTTGTAAAACATCTAATATACTTTGGTTAAAGTACATTATTTCATTATTCATTGAATTATTTCAATATACAATTTTAATGTAATAGCTATAGAATGTCTTAAAGCGGTCAGAGCAAACATTTTAAGTATGATCAAAGATGTACCTGTGACATGCTCTGTCATGTTTGTTTCCCTTGAATTGGGACAGTTTATTTTTTTAATAACTTACCCAAGGTCAAGTCCAATAGAAAAAATTATACATGGCTATTTGTTGATTTATATTTAACTTACAGTCATTATTTAGTGGTTGGAAGAGATGAAAATGAAAGCTTTGCCAAGAAGCCCCAGCAGCCTGTGCTGAGGCTTCTCTGGAGTGCCTTCTATGCATCACTCACAGCTTTGTTCCTTGGCATTTGTACTTGATCAGGCGGCAGCACTGAGGTTAATGCCCAGAGGATGGGTCCAAATATACATTGGATCCCATCATAATAAGCATGCTTATTTATGAGACACAGAACAGATGAAAGTTCCACCCTGCCTTTGCCCAAGAGCCTTTAGGAAGATGGAAAAGGATGAATCAGTCCTTTGTTTGCAAAAAGTGTGACATTAATCATCCGACATCCTGAACCGCTAGACAGGTGTCATTTGTTTTTTAAAGTTATACTATGTTTGTGGAGCTGCATAAATCGTCCGTTCTTTTAAAATAGTTTCCACAGGTATAGCAAATGGGAAGTGAATCTGTCATTCTTGAAAATGTTAGAGATCAGCAAGTGCAGAGTTACTGTAGAGCTGACCTTCCTCCTTCATTACTGGCTGCCAGAACTGTAAGCGGGGAAAAGATTGAGGAGGTAAAGACAACAGCGTGAACTTCATATTGTCTCTGGAAGAGTCACACTCATAAACCACAGCATGTATGTAGGAACTTTTTTTTAGCAGTAGGTTCACAAGGACCAGATAGTGCAGTGTTTCTGATCCTTTGTGTAAAGTCATGTATTGGGATGTCACATTCTGTGTCATTTGTTATATGATGGTGCTTTGGTGGTAGAGAAAAACTCTCTTATAAATGAGAAGAAAACACATTCCAGAAAAGAAAGGCTGACTCAGTTGACCATTATTTTAATCACCCTGTGATTTCAGGAATGCTCTCAAATAGCCTTGGTTCAAGTCCAGAGCACAAAATTATCATTTGGGCAGCGCATGATCCAAATGTCATGAGAGAAAGGCTTCAACCATTTGTATATCACACTATATTTGAAAATGTTTGGTTAGTAGGAAGAGGAATTGAGGATGGATCTCTGAAAGATGATAACCTTAAAGAACATCTAAATTAGACTGGCTTGGTGAGAAGCAGGAAGTAGGGGCTGTTAGTGTGTATTTGCACAGAATTCTGGAAATATTTAATTCCCTTTATTATATTGCTGAATACATAAACAAAAACGAGAGCTCAATTATCTCATTACAAGATGAAAATGGCCAGATCTATATTTCCATAGAGAACAAGCCTGGAAATCCATTTTTTATAGTTAACAGTGGCAGCTAAGGTCATCTTCACTGGAAAAAAAATCTGATACTTTTCTTTCAAATTCTGTCATGTACATTTCCAGCTCTATTAATCATACTGCAATGGATCTTTTAGAATGATGTAAATTTTATGATAGCTTATCTTATATTTGGATTTACAGTCCAAGGACTTGTCCTGAGTCGTTTTTGACTCTTGGTTTATCTGCTAATTTGCTCATGGCTCCAAGTTACAGAAACTCTGATTCCAGTTGACTCAAGCAACAGGGATTTTATCTTATGTTTAACAGGAAACCTAGAGGTAGAACTTTAGTGTTTTCTCATTCATCCACCCAGGCATGCTATGTTGCTTCCTTCTTTCAGTCCACAACCCCCAACACATATACACTCTGTTTGGGTTTAATTCAATCTAATATCAAGATGGTGGCAGTACATAGGAATATCAATTCCAAACACTTGATAGTTTAGGAAGAAGAAAAATTTCTTATCTCTCCTGGAGGAAAAGAAAATATTCCTACAGCCTTACCCCAGAAGACAAACCTTGGTACACCACTGGCTAAAATTCCATCACATGCCATTCTTACACAAGTGACTTGGCAAGAGGTGTCATATTAACCTTAGAAAAATCGGGAGAGACACTGGGGTAGGAGCTAAAGTTAGTTTACTAAGATGCGCTTGGTTCTGTAGGGAAAGAAACACCTAAAGTTCTGTTTGAAATGATGAAAAGGGGATTGGTTGGAAGGTAGGCAGACCATAGTATCCATTATATGAACTTAATTTTATTTGTCCTGTTATTATGTATATGTCTATTATGTCTATACAAATAGAAGATAATGCAATCATCAATCACATTTGCAATGCATTGCCAGACTTTTGGGGGGGCAGCTGACTTACCATACTGATATGTGTGTGTTACTATTGCAATAAATTTCTTGATTGTAGACTGCATTAAATAAGCCTACTTAAAAGCAGTAGATGTCAGAATATAGCAGTCTGAGAGTAAATGTAGGTAGGGCTTATCCACGATGAAACCTTTTTATATACATAGTAACAAATTGATGTTAACATGTAAAAACTATAAAGATGGATATGTAAGCATGTTTATGTATAACCAGTTACCTCTCTTGCATTGCTCTGGGAGTAAATACTGTGTTCCATTACTATACAGAATGCAAGGTACTTGAAAATTTACATGCCAGTCACACCAAGAAGACATTCCTCCTTCAAACACAACTTGACCATTTCACCCCACCATGTGTGTAGGGATTCCTAAAAATCTGTCTTAAGGGAGAGCAGGTTATCCTGGCTTTGTCCATGTTATGTTAACTATAGTGAAGGATCACTGGCTTCTGACCGGAAGTCCATCTTGGTCAGAAAGCTCTGGCTGTGAAATCTGGGAAATGTATCAGCCCGGTACAGCCAAGGCAGCTGAGTAGCAGCATCTGGACACAATGGCACATGCTTAAGAGAGCTGGGGGATGCCTTCTGTAGGTGTGCGCAGTGGAGGCAACTCCTTGTCAAACTAACCAGCCCTCTACTCTTCCACTTCTCTCACACAATTCTTTTCATGGTGACTCAGATGGCCCTAAGGTGGTGGAAGTAGAGGATAGATGATGTTCCTGTATTAGTCTCTTCACAGGTGTCTGGTGGAAATGCCTGGACTAGTGCCACTTACAGTGAAAAGACTCAGAGCTTGGGTAGCACCTCTACAATTCAGAAATGGGAGGAAAGGACAGCTCAAATGGAAATCTATTCAGAGATTAAATATGCATCTTAAGGCTAAGAATGAAGGTTCTAGGGGAACTAAATTTATCCCTTTCCCACTCCCTTAGAAGACTGTTGCCTCTAGAGGATGAAGTTCCAAGTGTTTTCATGTGCCTGGACACTTTCCAGGGTGCATGATAACCTTAGCACCTATCTTTCACAACCTCTTGGGCTTAAAATTACACACACCTGTAATCTCAGCTATGTGGGAGGCTGAGGTAGGAGGATCTCTTGAGATCATGAGTGTAAGGCTTCAGTGAGCTAGGATCACATCCGTGTACTTCAGCCTGGGCAACAGAGTGAGACCCCCATTTGTGGAGAAAAAAACAAAACTATAATCCCTTACTCCTGTCTGTAAATTCCTTTCATCTGTTCTTTCCTTCCTTTGTTATTTATTTTTAGCATTAACATAATTTATTTGATCTGACATTACTCTTTTTAGACACAGGAAGAAATAAGTACTACATTCGTTTAAGAAAGACTGCTGCTTCTAGAAATAAAAAATAAGAAACCTCATTCTACAAAACCACAGAAATGTTGGATAGACTGTAACAAAATTGTTTTAATGGCATAGCTGAGTTTCAAGAAAAGGAAATTCCCAAACCCCCAAATGACAAGGAAGCCGAAAAGCAGAAGTGAGAAAATGCTGAACTATGGCTGCCCTGAGGGTCATATGCCAGTCACCTTAACTAAGAGGCATAGTTTTAAGGACTATGCAGGGAAAACATACAAGGCTTTGGAGCATTTCCAGGTATAGAAGAGGGACTGAAAACTCCAAATGTACAGCTATGACCCTTGAAATGTATGCTCTCAAAAGACTGTACTCAAAAATAACCTGCCAGTCTGCAAAAGGAAATGGCAAAGAAAATGTGTCTGCCTGGACTCTAATTGGGGGGGAAAAGGTGCCTCTTCAGTTTTGCACAGAAAATTCCTGAACGTTGACTGTCTTCAAATGAGTTTAGAGTTTGAATTTCTCATGTTAGTGTCCAGGAAAGCCCAAGCCGAGAAATGAATTTACGTGGTCTCAGGTTAGGAAGCAGATGCAAATGGTGCTGGAGGCCTGTGCACTCAATTTAACTTGTCAAGGTATCCATAGTAAAGACGAGTCCCAAATATGAAATTACAAAATACAAAGTAAAGCTAGTCACTACATGTAAGATTCAGCAGAAGCAACCAGTAAAGCTAGTCATAACATGTAAGATTCAACATGTAAGATTCAGCAGAAACAATCAACCAATATTATGCTTTTAGAATCCCTCAATAATAGACTTGTGTAATATACAAAATGTGTCTTAATAATTAAAGAAAATTGAAATGACCTGCAGGAGAAAAGAGCAAGTTACAGTTAAAAAAAAAAAAAAAAAAAAAACTCTTCCCAGGGTACGCATGGTGGCACATGTATGTAGTCCCAGCTACTCTGGAGGCTGAGGTGGGAGGATCCATTGAGTCTAGAAGTTGGAGTTCCACCTGGGCAAAATAGCAAGATCCTGTCTCTAGGTAAATAAATGAACAAAAAATAAATTTAAAACATTATTCCAAAACACCAGAGTGTTAAAAATAAGCTAAAATGAAAGGATCTGTCAGACATATAACTTAGATTAGTATTCCATATATATTTCTAAGAATTCAAATCAATAAAAATAGCAAAACATACAAACAGGAGTTTCACTAAGTGTTATTAGCTAATATGCTTAGGAAAATGTATTCATCCTCATTAGCCATCAGGGTAATCAAGTTAAAATCACACCATTTTATCCCAGTGATGTTGGCTATAAAGAAAAAATGAAATAATTTTTTTATATATGGGGAATGCAGAACAGCAGGTGCTTATTGTGGAATTATTGGGAAACTTGCAGATGTGTTCATCCTGTGACCCAGCTCTCTCTGGGATAGACATATATGGATGACGTGTACATAAATGTTCACAGAAGTCATAATTTGTACTTGCAAAAAAGTTGGAACTATTACAAATGTTTGACAGAATTGAAATATAAACTTTGGCATATTTATATAGTAATACACTATACGTTAGGAAAGATGAATGACCTACTAGATCTCAAAAACAAAAATGTTGAGTCAAAGCAAGTTCAAAATAAATGCATACACTATTTCTTTTAAATAAAAAACATGCAAACTAAAATAATATAAATCCACATCTATTAAAACAATGAAGACAAGAGAATGATGTATATATGATTCATAGCAGAGTTACTTCTATAGGGGAGAAAAAGGAATTGGGGCTAAAGAGGACACTTGGAAGGCATCAAAATACTGATAATTTTCTTAAGATGCATAGGCATGAACGTGGATTTTTCGTTCATGTATTTCTCTTTAGAGCATACATTAATGATACATATATTCCTTTACATAAAGGGTAGTATATAGGCCAGGTGTGGTGGCTCGTGCCTATAATCCCATAATTTGGGAGGGTGAGGTGGGCAGATCACTTGAGGTCAGGAGTTCCACACCAGCCTTACCAACATAGTGAAACCCCATCTCTACTAAAAAATACAAAAAATTAGCAGAAAGGGGTGGCAGGTCCCTGCAATCCCAGTTACTGGAGAGGCTGAGGTAGGAGAATCACTTGAACCAGGGAGGCGGAGGTTGCAGTGAGCTGAGATCTAGTCATTGCACTCCAACCTGGGCAACGAGCAAAATTCCGTCTCGGAAAGTATATAAAAATAAAACTATAAAAGAGAACCATCGAAAATATAGTAAAAAAAAAAGCTGAATTTAAAAATAATCACATGGAATTTCTAAATATAAAAAATAAAGCAGCTTTAGTTGTTTTAGCCATCTGTGTCAGAAATCTGGAAAAACAGTTTTTCTATCAAAACCCCAGAAATTTAAGTGTCTTTGTCTAATTATAGAATAAAATTTATCTTGATGAGCTAAGCAATTCTAAGTCAGCTTTTATTTTATTTTTTTATTTTTAGGCTATTTCATAGATGATAGTGGCATTTTATTCATTGAGTCACTTTAGATGTTGGGGAAGGCAATATTTTGAGACAATTTTACAAAATCAAGTTATTTTTGTAATTGACAAATAGTTATATACATTTGTGGGGTGCAGACAATGTGATGTGTATAATATGCTATGATTAAATCAAGCAAATTAACATATCCATCAACTCACCTATTTTTTATGGTGAGACATTTGAAATGTACTCTTCGTTATTTTGAAACATGCAGTACACTATTCTTATTGACTACAGTCACCCTGGTCTGCAGTGAATCTCAAAATTGATTCCAAAATCTATTCCTCCTGTCCGTTGGAAATTTTGTACCCTTTGATCAGCAACTGTTCATTTTCACTTTCCCAACTCCCCCAGCCTCTGGCAACCATTGTTCAACTTTGCACTTCTGCATCAAGTTTTTCTTATAATAGTTCATATGCAAAGAAACTTTTTATTGTAATAGTTAAGGGAAGTCATGATAGGGTGGACTAAAACTTTCATGTGGTTTGAACCTTAGATAAGTGTTTTGATAGTCATGCTGGTCTCTTATCTCTTCTCTATGCTCCCTTGCATGTGAAGTCTAATCATTCTGTGCCTGCCCTTATGTGCTTCCACGGAGATGGCGAAGCCAGCAGGATGGATCTGAGCGAGACGTACGGTTATGGATATTTGTGATTCAGATTTCACAGTCTCCCTCACAGCCTTCACATTCAAATGAAAATGCACATTCAAAGGAGCTATTTTATTGCATACAGTCTGCAGTGTCAATGGAAATTAGATAGGAAGAATGGAGTCTAACAGCAAGCATATTATAGTTTATGCGATTATGAGTTGATTTTCATCACATGAATAGAATAGGGAGACATAAACAAATTTCTATTATGCTTTGCTAGAGATTTCATGTTAAAATTTTTCCTGTGAAGTTACAGGTACATGTATCTACTTATATATTTAAAGTTTCCAATAGGTAGAGAAAACATAGTAATTTAATTTAAAATTAATTTAGAAAAATACATGTGAAAGTATTTTTATAATTGCATATATTCATATAAATGTGGAATCGCATTTACATTAGATTTATTTGTAATATTTGCTTGTATGGAAGTGACTTTGCATGTAAGTTTTAAAATAATTACAGATATATAATCCCCACAATGAGATATTTCATATGTCCCAAACCTAGTTAAGAAGAGATTTAATAATGTAATTATCTTTAGATTCTTTATGTGAAAATCAACAATCCTTATTTATATTAGTCCCAAGAATGCAAGTTGATATTTCCTATTGCTATATTTAAAATACAAATAAAAATAGCATTAAATTCTTTCAAAAAGCTATTAATAATAGGCCTTGTATTAACTTTCCGGAGATCACATGTAAAGCTGTTAGGTGGTTTTCTGGCATGGATTTCAAACAGAAATATATAGTCTGTATAGCTTGAGAAATTTAAGAAGGGAAACCCAGAACAAGAGAGGCATTGGGAGATGTTTATTACCTGAGTGACTATTTCTTATGATTGTTGAAAATGATCATATCAGTGGTACTCCTTGCTTAAAGGTGGTTACAATTCAGATTACTGGATGGATTTACCCAATATTACTGTGGTTTTAAAATGTCTTCAGTCTTTCTCACATCTTCTTAACAAGTATAGTGAGGGCATATATGTTTTAGCAAAACACCATGCATAAGGAAAAATAGCAAACAGCATAACTTAAGGGAGACATTCAGGATACATCATGGACAAAGTCCACTCTGAAAGGAAAAACTGTTCCCTACTCACAACACTTCTGACACCAAATGGAGCAATTTTCCAGCAGTTAAAGTGTGGGACACAAACCAGTGTCCAGAGTTAGCAGGGAACCACCCCACTGCCAGGTGAAGGGCTCAGTCCCACAAGACTGCCTACATGTTGAACATCTGCTGTGAGTGTGGAGTGCTTGTAGTACCTACATTTGTGTTCATCTTGGCTGTAAATGTGAGATTCCCACAATCCCTCCCCAGTTAGCACAAAGGGATCAGAGAACTCAGGAAAATACTTTACTTAGGTTGACCAGTTTATTATAAAGGATTTAAAGGATACAGATAAACATCCCGATGAAGAAGCACATCAAGTACAGAGAAAGAGTGGAGCTTCCATGCCCTTTCTGGGTGTGCCACCCTCCCTAAGCATTCCTCCCATAACACCCTGAAGCACAAACAAATGGGCATGTTGGTGACAATGGAAGCAAGTTTGTCCTTTCCCATTGTAAGTGCCCCATAGCCCATCAGGGCTATTGTTCTGTCAGATCCTGAGGTATATTTCCATTCCCAGAGCCTGGCAAGGCCCTGGAGTACCAAATCAGGGAGACAATAAAATACTTTTCTATATACTTTGTCTGAAAATTCTTCCTTAAAAAATTCCATTGACCAAATGAAAGAAATCCTCCTTCGAGTATGTGGAAGGTGCTTTCTGGCTCAGATCTTTTCATCAGACATCTCCCCATGGCCGTTTCTTTAGATAATCATTCAGAAACTACAGATAAAAATAATGCCAAACAGGCACAGAAGTGGCAAGGGCTTCCTTCACCCTAAGATGTGAAGTTGGTCATAGAAAGAAGCAAAAACTGAAAGAACCAAGAAGGAATGTTAGGCTTCCTGAAGAATGTTGGGTTTTATATACTTTCTCTGGCAAGGGAAGAATGACTGACTTCAGCTTGTTCAGAATAAACTCCACTTAGCTTGGTTGTCTGACCAGGGAGCAGGAAAACAATTTCTCTGTCATCTGGAAAAACCCAGATACTTGATTGGTTTAGAGCTGCTCCAGATAAGTGATTGATGGAAACTGGCGATTTGGTCATGTACATTGACTGACTGCCTTCCAGATTAATGTTTGAAAAGAGGATTCTAACAGTCATAAGAGGGTTGTAAGGAGGAGGGAAGCTAAATAGAATCACCAAAACCATTTATGGATGAGCAATATTCTTGGTGTCGAAGAATCACAAGGTTCATAAATTTGGAAAAAAGATTATTAGTCATAAAAGGTTATAGCCTATAGGGTGACCATCTTGCAGGCTGGGATGCAGAGCATCTAGTCAGAAGCTGACAGCAAGCACTTCCAGGGAGAGGGAAAGGGTAAAGGGATTCATGTCGAATGGGGTGGCTAAGTATACGTATTCAACAGGTTATAGGAGGAGCTATGAATATTCATGGAGAGGAGACTCAGGCATGTTTTGCAGAGTAGGTTAACACATAGGCAACATGCATCCCATGTTTTTGGGGTAGAGACTTAACATTTAAGTGCATTATAGTTAGGCCCTATGCATCAAAAGGTGGAGCAGGGACAGGAAGGTCCTCTGTGTACAGCCTCTGTAGTCTGGCCAGAACCACTGCATGGCCAGTGATCTCTTATCAGGATGGAATGCTGGTCAATTGCTGTGTGAAAACCACCAAAAGGAGAGCCAGTGTCAGGCAGTTGGTTGATGTTAGCAGTGGAGTGTGTCTTTTAAAAGGCCTAGTTTCTGTTAGACCCTTAGGGAAGAAAGACTGTTGACAGCAAGGGAGAGATGTGTCTGACCTCCTATTCCATCATTGCCTGGATGTTTTCAAGGTTTCTCTGGGGTCCTGTTGACCAAGAGGGATTCTGTTCAGTCCATTTAGGATTTTATTTTTCTTTCTCAACTGGCTACAGCTTTCCCTACTCAAGGTGAGAGAACACACAGATGTAGCAACTACCAAAGATTCTGCACATAAAGAGGGCACTGAGCACAGGATAATATAGCAAAAGAATGTTTTATGAAGACAACTTTTTGAAGAATGTAAACAAAATGAAGGAGCATCAACAATTTCTGTTTAATGAATTTTTTTTGAAAAATCAAAGCATTGCATTCAAATATGAGCAAATACTACAGGACAGAAAAATCTTAGGGAAAGCAATACAGCCATATTCTTCCATTCCCGTCCCCATCCCACTTCCCAGAGGTAAATCTTAGCAAGTTTTTCTGTACCTCCATGCTTCTGTGTTTCTGACTTCAATTTCAGACGATTATCTATTTATTCTAATTTATAAAAGAGGAGGATTCGGTCCCTCATGACTTGCCTCCCAGCATTTGATATATGGTTTAGATCTGTGTCCCTGCTCACATCTCATATTGAATTGTAATCCCCAGTGTTGGAAGTGAGACCTAGTAGGAGGTGACTGAATCATACTGGTGGTTTCTCATTGTTGAACACCATCCCCCTTGGTGCTGTGTTGGGGATAGTGAGTTCTCCTGAGATTGGTTGTTTAAAAGTGTACAGTACCTCCCGCTCCTCCTCTCTTCCTCCTGCTCTGGCTGTGTAAGACGCGCCTGCCTCCCCTTTCACCTTCCACCATGATTGTAGGTTTGTTTGTTTCTTTTCTTTCTTCTTGAGATGGAGTCTTGCTCTGTCTCCCAAGGTGGAGTGCAGTGACATGATCTCAGCCCGTGCCTTCCGGATTCAAGCGATTCTCATGCCTCAGCCTCCCTAGTAGCTTGGATTACAGACATGTACCACCACACCTGGCTAATTATTGTATTTTTTTTTTTCAGTAGAGATGGGGTTTCACCATGTAGGTTTCTTGAGGCCTCTGCAGAAGTCCAGCTGATACTTTCTGTATAGCCTACAAAATCACATACCAATTAAAATTCTTTTCTCTATAAATTAGCCAGCCTCAGGTGTTTATAGCAATGTAAGAATAGACTAATACAATATAATCACTAAAATATTGAGAACATTAAGTTCTTTTACCATACACTTTTAACAGTATCTCTTGATAATCCTATTAGTGCCCTTGTCCTTTCCTTTATCATTTTCTTCTGGCATCTTATTTTCTGTTACTGTTATGCTGTCAGGATTATTTAATGTACATTTTGCCTTGCCACACAGTACGTGCTTTGTGCTCTGTCTATGCATATTTTTGTGTGTATACATTTATGTGAATATGTGTAGCCTCTAAACCAATAATTTACATTATGAAAGTATGTTAATATTATTTCATATCAGGACAAGTAGTATACTAAGTTTATATTTTCTTTCTTTCTGGTCTAATATCGGATCATCTTTTTAATTTTTTTGAGATGGAGTTTCACTCTTGTTGCCCAGGTTGGAGTACAATGATGCAGTCTCGGTTCACTGCAACCTCTGCCTCCTGGGTTCAAGTGATTCTCTTGCCTCAGCCTCCTGAGTAGCTGGGATTAGAGGCACCCACCACCATGCTCGGCTAATTTTTGCATTTTTAGTAGAGATGGGGTTTCACCATGTTGGCCACGCTGGTCTCCAACTCCTATCCTCAGGTGATCCACCCATTCAGCCTCCCAAAGTGCTGGGATTACAGGCATGAACCACCACGCCCGGCCTGTGTCATCTTTTATACATCAGTGCTTTAAGTCACATCACAATTTTGTTTTCTCTGTATCTGGACTGTAAAATCCTTGTACTATATTTTCCCCTTAAACTTTCTAAGTGCAAGTAAAGAAAATAAGCAGAAACACTAAATTCAGATAGTGATTTCTGCCATAAGGAGAATAAAGCATGGTTAGAAGAATATCAGTGACTGTATGAGGGGCTCCTTTAGATGTAGCCATCAAGGAAGGTGTCATTAAAAAGATGTCATACTGGTTAAGACATGACACCTGAGAAGAAGCCACCTATGGCAAGATCTGGGGGGTTAAATAAAAAATTATCTCTGACACTTGTTTGTAAGACAGACTTTACTCAAGGGTGTCCATGGTGAAAGGTAGAGGGAACACTGCAACAGGGTCTTGAAATGAGGGAGAAAGACTGGATTCAACTGAGAATCAACAAGAACAAATGAGGGTTTGAACCAAGGAACAGGGTGGGGTCAGTGCTGAGAAGAAACATTAAAGAAAAGGGGTTTCTGGCCAAAGAGACTTGACATGACAGTCTTATTGCTGAAAGCAGGCCAGGACGATGAAATATCTAGGGTGCTCAGACATAAAAGATGTGGAATTTTCGCTTGGAAGGATTCTTTTTCAAACTGAATTGTGTAAGAGCAGAGAGAATCGAGAGAGAAGCGAAAGATCGAGTCTACTCAGAAAGGACTCGGGGAGATTTCTAAAGTATGGGTCAAAGGAGAGTTTTTGTCAGGGGGAAGAATCTTCCAAGTGGAGGAAGCAGTGATATAGATCCAATATGGGAGGTAAAAGAAAAAAAAAAATGAAAAGGCCATGCATTTTGGCTGGAGTAATTAGGCCAGGACATTTACAGAGACGAGAAAGACTTGGGAAAAGTAGATTAGGATGTGTTTGGGAGAACATCGAGAAACTTGAAAATTGAAATAAACTTAGATACAATATAGGCAGTCAGATACATAAGTCTGTGTTTCCTGTCAGATATGTAAGTCTGATTCAGAGGAGGAGGTCAAAAGTGCAGACACACCATTGACAGTTATCCTCAGTGTGTAGATGTTACTTGGTGCCATGGACTTGATGTGGTCATTTTTGGGAAACGTATAGAAAAAGAAGTGAAGAGACAGTTGCCTAGTACCAAGCCCAGGGAGCTCCAGTATTTGGAGATACAGCAGAGACAGATCACTCTACCAGTAAGATCACCAAGAAGCCGTCAGTGAGAATTTTTGAGGTTTTTAAAACTCCTGCTTAGTTGAAGAAGTATCTGTCCCAGCATCTTTCTTTTTAATATCAATTTATTTATGTTGGTATTCTCTTTCCTGATGGTGGTTGCCCAAATGTCCAGCATTTTTTATTGTGTTCTCATATTTAAGACAGAAGAGACAGCTGGTGTAGTTTAATCCTCTAAAAACAATTCTGTTGTATACTTGAGGGCAAGATGGGGCACATAGAGCTGTGAAATTATATTCTGGTATTCACAATATTTCTTTCATTCCAGTTGTTACGCTTCTCTGATTATTAGACTGTTTCTCTCAATGTTTAGGTTGCACTTTCACAAATCAGATGAAGTTGGAATTTCTACATAACTTCAGATAGAGCATGTAGTGATAGAGAAATAAGAACTTAATTTCGTTTACTGTCTATAAACATTCTGATCAAAATAGCTAATTTAGAAAAAGCCACAAATAGAGAAAAAACAGTAAACAAAACATCATAGTTGTGGCTGATTTCATTTGCTGATATTTTTACACTATTGCTGATAAAGATGCAATTCAAATGACTTTAGCATTTTGCTTTGATTCTGAAAGTAAAAAACACAAATGGGGGAAAAAAGCACGTAGGGAGAATTGACTGACTGCTGTTGACTTGCTGTATTTTCTCATCAATAGATTGTCATTTTATGGAAAAATTCATATGCATTTAAAGCAGAGTTATGGAATGTACAACAGGGATTTTCAAAACAGTCAATCTGAATGTATTCCATTAGTGCTGTACTTAATAGAAACATATATTACAATGTTGATCTTGCCCAATGTTGGTATTTTGCCATCTTAAAATTTCTATTTTGTCAAAGCCTATTTCTTTCTTTAAAAAAAAAAAAAACTACATCTTGCAAGACTAACCTCAAAATAAATCCATGTCCTTAAGTACCAAAATTGCAAACTCAGATGCCTATAGATTTCAAGGTTAGTCTTTATTAACAAGGTTCATTTTCGAAATGAGAGCCTCAATCATCTCGGCAAACTTGTTTCCAGCCTAATGATTGTGCTAATCCAGGCTCAGCAGATGAGAAATAAGGAAGCATGTCTCCCTATAAACTCACATTTGTAAAGCTAATTTCCAAGTTCATTGTTCTGTTCACTTTTTATTTTTGGTTTCAAGCTCTATTGTTAAAAAAAAAAATGACACCATGGCACTTATGATAACCACAAATAAAGGCTTTTTCTTGGTAGGATATCTGAGTGTTTGAAATATTTAAATAATGACTCACTATTATAATTTAGATCACAGAGAAAAATCAGTGGCATTATTCCAGGTCTTTGACTCTAGAATAATCAATTACTTATGATTCTCTTATTTTGGCATTTCCTATTTGATTACTCTGAAAAACACTGTGTGGTAGCAAATAGGCAGCCAGCAGGCCATGTTTGACTATACAAATGTTTCTGTTAGCCTGTAAAACTCCTCTTGAAATTTTGATTCAACATTACGTAACAATCCAAATTTCTGTCCTTTTTTAAAGAACTGGAAGGAAGTGGTGATGAATGGCACAAAATCTTTAGAAGCTGAGTATTGGCAGCCAACTCTTACTCTCTCATCCAATACAATCTCCAAAATTCTTAAAATATTTACCTGTGCTACCAACCTGCTCTCTCTAGGCATGCAAATTTGCCATTCTTATAATTGGTTCTTGTGTTTCAGAGACCTAAGAAGGAAAAACGCAATTATTACAGGTCCCTCCTGGACAGTTAATCACAATGGTGAGACAAGGATAAGACGATGGGGAAAAATATACCCCTCCAGAAAAGGAAAGGAGGGGAGGACACAGCAGTCACTGGCAATGAGAATCCTTCTGGGTGGTTGCAGAGAGGTTCTCTTGACATGGTGGTAGGGAAAGTCCCTCTGCTGGTTCCTGATTCAGAACTCTGGGGCAATTTGCTTGTGCATTGTTCTCTCTCACCACCGAAAGTTTCTTTGTTGTTACTGTATTCTACAAAGGCAGGGCTCTGTCCATGTTCTCTTCCCAGGTTTACAGTTTTCACAATCTTTCTTCTTCATGCAAGAAGGCCCGAGGATGTGATTACAGTTCATCGTCAGAGGCTCTTTGAGCCTGGATTTGTGGTTTCTTTGGTCAGGCAGTTATCTTAGTAACCTAATAGCCTTCTCTATTTGCTTCCATTAATTTTCATGTATCAGCAACCAAACCTGAAGTTTTTTCTCAGGCATAATTCTCATGACTGATGTCTCTTTTTGCCGTTCTCAATCTCTCTCCCTTCCTCCCTCCCTCCCCCCCTCCCCACCCCCCCAACCCTATTTAGCAGCCAGTCTGAGGCTACTGAACATAATAGACTTGGTTGTGCCCCTGTCAGAGTCTTAATGGACTTTGTTTTTCAAAGCCTCTTTAATCCTTACCTCTTACCTTTTGAAGTCTGAAACAACTGGCATTTGAAAATGTTACAGCTTCTATATTTCTACACTCTCTGAAGTCCTTTACCTTTCTGCTTAGAATCTATGCCTTAACTCATCCTTTTCTTATTATGCTTTGCTAAAAACTGAAAGTAATGCTAATACATATGGTGACTCTGCCTTCTTCCATTAGTTCCATCCAGTGCTACGGTTATTCTGCCTTCCAGGTTACCATAGACCCCTCTGTAACATGACTCTACATCTTTCCAACCTCCTGTTTTTGTTTCTTGCCAGGACAACACCAAATATTTTTACTTTACCATAGTACTTTGAAGGTATCAATTTCTGTGTTGCTTAAGATATTACTAAATTCTGCAAAAGATAATTTCCAAAATCTCAGTGGCTTAACAAACTACAAGTATATTTTTTCTTTATGCTAAATCTAAAATAGCTGTTCCTGGTCATAGGAGGACTCTACTGCACATGGTGATTCAGGAATCCAGGCTCTTTTCATCCTGTGGCCCAAGCATATTCAGCATTTGACTTTGAAGGTCTCCATGCTGGTATCTAGCAGCCACATAAGAAGGTGTGGTTGTGTGTGTGTTTAAAGAGACAGGGTCTCTGTAACTCAGGCTGGAGTGCAGCGGCCTGATCACAGTTCACTGCAGTCTCTCCTGGCCTCAAATGATCCTCCTGCCTCAGCCTCCCAAACCACAAGCATGTGCCACCAAACCTACTTTAAAGAAAATTTTTAGTAGAAATGGGGTCTTACTATGTTGCCCAGCCTGGTGTTGAACTCCTAACCTCAGGCAATCCTCCCATGGGCTGCTGTGTCTGGCTGGAAGATTTTTTTTAATGGGTCAGGTATATACATGGTGTTTATTACTTCTACTCATAACCTATTGCTGCACCTTACTGCAAAGGAGAGAAGAAAATATGATTTAGCCTTCATTTCCAGGAAGGAGATATAATAGCTTTGGTGATCAGTTAGCAATCTCTGCCACAGACTCTGTATCTCAGTTCATTTGCACTGCTATAGCAAAATGCCTGCATAATTAATAATAATTTATTTCTCATGGTTCTGGAGGCTGGAAAGTCCAAGATCAAAACACTAGAAGACAGTGTCTGGTGAGCTTGCTCTCAGCTTCCATGATGACACCTTGATGTTTCATCCTTATAAGGGAGAATGGCAGAAGGAGAAAGGCTATGATGCTTCTATCAATCTCTTTTATAACAGCACTAATCCATCCATTCATGGAGCCCTTAGGACCTAATCATCTGTCAAAAGGCCTCACCTTTTGATAATTTCATCTTGAGAATTAGGTTGCGATAGAAGAATTTTGGAGGGCCATATGCATTCAAACCATAGCACCCTATATTCCCAAGAACTCAAATCACTGCTCTAGGGAAAAATAATGACTATATGATTTCGATGTTATTGACTAAATGTCCTCACTTTTATATTGATTTCATGAGTATTCAACTCTATACGCGCTGCAGTTACATATTCACGTAGCTAGGGTATATTAACTTGCTGGCTTTGATAGTAGATATGATAGCAAGGTCTATATGTTTCAATAGGTTGTCCATTTTTATCCTCTGATTATAATGAGTCTGAAGGCATTCTTTAAAGGGAAACAGTAAAAGTAAATGAAGTTATTTTGGTTTCATCATGCGCTAGTCTCTATCTTTAACCTGTGGGATAGACTCCAAAGCCTATAGCTGTGGAAACAGCTGAGTGAATTGACAAGTTGGATTCAAAATGTACTATGAATTTATATAAAATTTGCAAACATTTAATGTTTTAAAAAGAAAAGTTTTAGTACCTTGAAGACATAGACTGCTATCTATCTCTTTATGCTTTTGTAGTTTTTGTTTTAGAACAAACGTTCAGATTTCTTAAAAGTTTAAAATGTCTTGTATTTTTAAATTTCATAACCCCAATGTACCATTTCATTAGGACAGTGATTTTTAAATGTTACCTTTGATTTAAAGTATTTTTTGCGGTCTTTACTTCTTCCAAGTACTTAATCCAAATTTTCTGGTAAAGAAGGGAAGCTTTGTAAGGCCTAGAAACCTGTCTTTATTTTTAGTAAGTAAATTGGTCCAAGACAAAATAAGGAGGAAAAGATGGAAGGAAGGAGAGGAGTTGTACTACCTTGGACTAACATTTGGTGGGCACAGTTGGCTCATGCCTATAATCCCACCACTTTGGGAAGCCAAGGTGGAAGGATAACTTGAAGCAAGGAGTTCAATACCAGCCTGGGCAACAAAGTGAAAATCCCTCTCTATAAAAATATAACAACAACAACAATAATAATAAGCAAGGCACGGTGGTGTGTGCCTGTAGTCCCAGCTACCTGGGGGGCATGGCCTGAGGATTCCTTGAGCCCAGGAATTGGAGGCTGCAGTGAACCATAATTATGCCACTGCACTGCAGCCTGGGTGACAGAGTGAGACCCTGTCTCTAAACAATATTAATATGCATTATAAAAGGGAAGGAAAGAAGAACTGAAAAGAAGCATCTTGGGTGTTCTTTCTCTTTCTCCACTTTTCTTGTGAGCATAGTCGGTAGAAAGCTGATATGCAATAGACATGTGGGATGCCAAGCGGTCTTCTTGCCCAATTTTGTCATTTCACAGAGGCCCAAAGATAATGCATGTCTTGTTCAAGGCCACACATATTCTTAGTTTGAATCAAATTGCATATTTAATCTAAAGAACTGTTAAATAGTGTTTTTTTTTTTTTAAGCCAGGGCCAAAAGGACTTGGTAATATTTAGAAAAAGTATATTTTGTATTTGGACATAAAATTCCTACGACTGCCTGTAAGCACTCTGTTCCTATTTTTCCTAGTGAAGAATTTAGCTTTTACTAGGATTTCAAAAGCTATGCAATTATCTGCATGCAGTGTCTTGTATCTTGGAACAAATGTTGCACGAGCACAGATCTGCCACTGCTGAAGCCTGGGCACTGAAGTTCAGCCACAGTCTAACACGTGAGGGGACTCCTGGGTCAGAAGGAAGCAGAAGGGACAAGGCTGCATGTGAAAGTCCAAGGATCTTCCCGTGAGGCGACAATCTGGGTAACATAACAAGCAATGGCGAGATAAGGTGTCACAGGGATACAAGACACAATGTGAACCACTGTCCTTCTCTGCTATGTGGAAAAGCTCACTTTCTGTTTCCTAAGAGAAGAGGGAATTATCACATCCTTCTTTCCAAGTTGATGTTTCTCTAATTATTTGCCCTATCCTGTTGTATGTTTTGTGTATCTCATCCCCAAAACTATTCCCACAGCAGTGACTGAGCCCAGTGGGGACAATGATGACTCAGCTCCTTTAATAGAGAAAGGAAGAGTGGAGGGCTGGCAACCAATTTCCACTTGGGAGGACTCTGTCATTGTGAGCAGACAGGATGATGACTCATCTGTTACATGACTTGAGTTTCTTTGTCCTGAAATTGTTTGAACATGCAGTAACACATAGACGAGGGCTTACTGATAGATGCATAGCTTGCGTGTACAGTTTCTACTCTTCCCAGAACTTGTCTAAACATTGAAGTCATTTGTTGCCTTAGGCCTCACTGCCTGAGGCATCTCTCTTCCTCTTAGTTCCTGACCCCAGCTCTGGCTGGCTGCAGAGCGATCCCAGTCTGTCTCTTTAGGTCTTCAGTTGCAGCCAAGACCTGACAGAACTTCCTGCCTTCCAGAACCAGCTTTATCAAATACACATCACAATTATTTCACTGAAGGGGCCCTAGCCACCTCCACACATTGGTCAGGCTGAGCAAAAAATAGACGATTAACTGCATGTGTACCTTATTACAGAATTAACATTTAATTCTTAGGCAGTGTGTGATACAATGTGTTTCACCTCCAGAATATCCCATATACAATCTTAACTTTAATAGAAAGAGTATGCTCTGCTTTGTGAAACTTGTGATTCTGGGATGTACAGTAATAAACAACTAATATATGCTGATGTGGCAGATGTGTTAAATGATTCAGATACCTTTACAGCAAAATTAAAGCAAATTATTGAAAATTAGTATGTGAGGTTTGCTATAACTGTCTTGTATAAACTAAACATGAGAAATGTTTACCTTAAATGGAACCTTTAATTTATCACTTGTATCACTTGCAAAAATGACTATTTGTTAAAATAAATACAGGGCCTATGTCAACAGAAAGAAAAAAATTAAAATTTTACCTTACTTGTCATAGCAGCATAATTCCTTTCAAGAATAAATAAGTAGCACATTGTATTTGTACAACTAGGTGGCACTGGTGTATTATCTTTTCAATCCCAGAAAAGCAAATTCAGAAATCATCTTATATATTCCAGTTCAGTGGTCAAACATGCATATGATCCTCAGCTGCACATTTCAGTGGTAATTTAGAAGACTCATGAGTGAATATTGGAAGTGCTGTCAGTCTGCAGAGAGCACTAAGTACCTTCTAGCTTCCCATTGGTATGTTGTAGATACAGACCTTGAATTCAGTATCTTATTTTTTAAATTTCTAGAAAATCTGGTATTCTTCTGAAAGTAGGAAGCATTTTGAATTAAAAAAATGACTTTGGAAATGTGGATACTTACTGATGGCAGAATATTTAAGAGATTATTCAAAGAAATTTTGTTACCATCAGAGCTTTAATAATGAAATTTCCTAGCACACAGCCAAAGGGACACATGTAACTAATTAGATCCTACATAAAGATGGTATTTAGATTTCAAATGTAGACTTGTAAAATTAAATAATAACGTCAGGAACTGTGTCATTCTGATGGTTTTAGGCACTGTTTAAGTACTTTGCATATATTAACTCACTTATCCCCACAACAACCTTTGAAGTATTGGATGAGGTTACTGGGAAAGAGAAGCAGTAAGTTGCCCAATGCCAAGCAGCTACAAGCTGGGGGACAGAGCTTCAAATACAAGATAATTTTCTGTCTTGGTCACTATGCTACGTTGCCTTTAAAACAGCCTTTATAAATACTCCTTTAAACAACCTTAATGTGGCACAGATGCTTAAGGTACAAAATGAAACTTGACAGAAATTAGGAGAATTGGATGTTTGTCTGACAGCAACATGATAGCTATAAGATCGATAACTTTCCATCATAGAAATAATACAGAATTTAAACTTGCATATACTGTAGATAGAATAAGAATGTGAGACACATCAGGAAATGTGTCAAGACACTGTTGAACTGGCTTATTTAAAACTGGAATACCAAGAGGACATCACCAATATTGTCCTCAGATGATGATGTAGAAATACATTTCCTTGAACACTTATCTTTGTTTTCATCAGTAGGATCCAAGAAAAATAATGAAAAGGAATCCTTTCTTAAAAGATAAGTACAGATGTCTTGGAAGTAGTTCATCGTGCCACAGGCAGGCATTTACTGAGTACTTAAAGCAGGGATTATGCACTGGAAAGCATGAGAACTGAGAAGAACATGGCTGTCTCACTTTCTATTGCTGCATAACATATTACCACATATTGAGCAGCTTAGAACTATACCCCTTTATTAGCTCACAATTGTATAGATCAGAAGTCCTGGGCCCTCTGCTTATGGTCTCACATAGGCATGCTCAGGGGTTTGGCTAGCCTGAGTTCTTATCTGGGAATCTGGAGAAGAGTCAGACAATTCAGTTGCTGGCAGACTTCAGTTATGTAGGACTGAGGTCCCTGTTCCTTGCTGGCTATTGGCCAGGAGCTGTTGCCAGCTTCTAGAGGCCACTTACATTCCCAGGCTTGTGGACCTTCCATTTTCAAAGCCAGCAATGGCATGTCAAATCCTTCCTATGCTTTGAATCCTCCTGACTTCCCATCATGCCACAGTCATGACCTTTTAAAGGATGTGTGTGCTTAAGTGAGGCACATACCAGTTAATTGTCGTATTTTGGGACTTTAATTACAACAACCACCTCTGTAGTGCCTAGATTCCTGTTTGAGTTATCAGGAGACAGGAATCTTGGGGAGTCATCTTTGGAATTCTGACCCACACCACCAATGGCTACACCATCAAGAGGCACATTTTGTTCATCTTATGATTCCCTGTCAGTGGACACACTTTTCCTAATGCTAAGGTGGGTATTAACATGGATAATAAACTTGGAGATGAAATAAGCCAGAATACAGTAATAACTACCATGAATTAAGTACATTGAATATGCTTTGGTGTCTTAAATACATTTTCTCCTTTGATCCTCACACAACACTTCAAGTATAAAGCTGAACTTCATAGACTTTCTGCAACTTGCTAACATCAGACAGCCAGTAAATGAGGGAGCCAAACTTCAAGAAAAGAACTGTATGAACATAGTGTCTGTGCTTTTTGCGGCACAGCATGAAGGAAAAAGGATCTGAGAGTCTTGTCCTTGAGAAGAAAGTTACACTTCAAGCAGAAAGATTAAATAAAATTTGTTATGCAACATCAATATGATTAATGATTCATTACAGATAGCATAAAATTTTTTATGTATATTTACCTGTTATTCCATGTTCATTTTTATTACAAGAAAGTTTAATGTGTATGTGTTTTATATAAAAAGTATACAATGGAAATTAAGATTAATTCAAAAATGATAGAAGCTGCTGTATAATCATCATTGAGATGGGATTTTACCAGGAATGGGGAAGCTTGAAGAGGATCTAAAACATTAACTTGCAGATATGGTGACCTTAAATTTATTTGATCTACCTTCAAACACCAGTTTAAAGGGTGCCATTTTAAATTGGGGTGTCTTATTTAGCACTCATTTTTAAAGCAGCACCCCAGACTGTAATTTCTAATAAACTTTTGCAACAACTCATCTCATACTGATGGATAAAACTGTGTCCTTTCAAATTTATGAACTATAGAACCATGAATCTCCTACCAAAAGAAGTTTTTTGACTGGTGCTAATGGGTTTAATCTCACCACTAACAATGTGGTTCTCAAAAGTGATGTCTGTGAGAAGATCCTAAAAGGGGTAGAACTTAGGAAATCCAGTTGGGAATTTAGGTTCTAGGATAAAATAGGAATATTTATTGTCTTAGTTCATTTGTGCTGCTGTGACAAAAATATGTTAGACTGGGTAGGGTATAAAGAACAGAAATGTATTTCTCATGGTTCTGGAGGCTAGGAAGTTGAAGACCAAGTTGCCATCGTATCTAGTGTGTGATGGAGACTTGCACTCTGCTTTATAAGTGGCCCCTCCTACTGAGTCCTCACATGGTAGAGGGGTTGGATGCTGTGTCCTCACATGTGGAAAGGATGGAAGGGAAAAAGGGAATGAAATTGCTCCATCAAGCCCTTTTATAAGGACATTAATCCCTCATGGAGATAGGAGAGCTCTCATGGCTTCTAATCACCTCCCTAAGGCCCTACTTCTTAACACCGTCATCTTGGAAGTTGTGTTACAACATACGAGAATTTTGGAGGAACGCATGTATCCAGCCCATAGCACTAGTCATGACTGCTGCCACTACTAATAGACTCATGTATTAAATATTCATGTTGGCTGGTCAACTGGGTTAGAGGCTATTTCTAGACAACTATGTGAAAAATGATACTGTCCCTATTTTAGAGATGAAATGTGAGATTAAGGAACTGTCACTTTCATAAGCTCTCATAGCAACTAAGTGACAGAGCTGGAATTTGAACATAGCAGGGTAATTGTGTTTTTCAAAAGTGTTGATCTTCTATGTCAGTGGGCCTCTCCATAATTTAGCTTTGTCCAGAAAAATCTGACATCCTGAAAGTGGTTTATGTGTGACTCATGTAGAACATACACAATGTTTTGTCTTTTTTTAATATACTGCCATTATTTTTAAATGAGCCCAGCCAGATGTCCTGTGTAGCCACCTGGTGAGCCATGTGTCGGTGACATCTGAGAGCAGGGTTAATACTTGACGGTGGAAAATAACTTTTGTTTGTGTGAAATTAAGTAATCAAACTGGTGATCTTGTCCTTATGAACACAGTACTCCTCCCTATATGATAGTCCAAAGTAATTGCAAACTATTTGTCATACTTAAGTAGTAGAAAAAGAGTGGTGAAATTATTTTTTTGTTCTCAATGATTCCAAAACCACATGAGATATGAAGAAAACAGATTTAGACAATTCTGAGTAAGATGAGGAGAAAGATTCTTAGACATGAGAAACTGGCAACCTGGATCTCCCAGGTAAGCAAGACAAATATCAGTGTAGGACAAGCTAAGTAAAATATATCTATGGGTTAGAAACGATCTAAGAAAATTAACTATAGATTATGCAGAGGAACTAATTGTTATGTGGTTTAATAAACTTAAGATATAACAGTCTCAGTTGGTAAAGAAATCTTTATGTACTTATTGTCTAAGTTTTCTTGCCACCAGCCATAAGAAGTAATAAAATAACTAAATGTGGCGTAAAAGCCTCAAAACATTAAGGAAAACATTAAAAAGAAACTACAGTAAAGTGTTGATTAACAAAGTGATTCTGTTTGCTGCTTTTTTTCCACCATCATCTACATACCATGGCCTCTGAGAACATTTTGATTATTCAATAAGCTCTTTGAAGATGAATTTTGGTAAGTGAAGTGACTTCAAGAGGAGTATCTTGAGATCTGGAGGCTCAGGGGAAAGTAGGTCTATTTTAGAGAGGTTGTGTTTGTTTCCATTAGCAGGGGAATAGAGGCATCATTCATTTGGCAAGGCATTAGGAGAGAGGGTCAAGGAAGTAGAGAAAGACCATCACTGTTGGAAACATTGTCTTCCGTGCTTTGTCTATTCTGTAAAAAATGTTATTGTTTAATAGATTTTAACATATTCTGTCATTTAAATATTGCATATTTTAAAGCCAATAGACTTTACTTCTTAGAGTAATGTTAGGTTTACAGAAAAATTTGAACAGAATGTACAGAATTCCCTCTTCCTTCTCCTCTCCCAATTTCCTCTTATTAATATCTCACATTGGCATGGTACATTTTTTTTTAAAGCTGATGAACCAATGTAATTATTAATGGAAGTTCATAGTGTACATTAGGTTTCACCCTTTGTGTTGTCTAGCTCTATGGGTTTGGCCAAATGCAGAGTATCATACAGCTACCGTTATAGTATCATGCAGAATAGTTTCCATGTCCTAAAAATCCCCTCCATGTATTCATCCTCTCTTCGTATCACCCTCAATCCTGGCAACCACTAATCTTTTTACCCTTAATAGTTTTGTGTTGTCCAGAATGTCATAGAGTTGGAATCATAAAGAACGCAGTATTTTCAGATCGACTTCTTTCACATTAGCAACATGCATTTGCGGTCACTAAATGCATAAATTTGACTGTTGAATAATATGTCTGGATGATTGTCTGGATGGGCCATAATTTGTCTATCCATTCACCTATTGACAGACATCCTGGTTTCTTTCCATTTTGGGCAACTATGCATAAATCTATAAACATTCACAGGAAGGTTCTTTGTAGATTATAAGTGTTCACCTCATTAAGGTAAATACCTAGGAGCAAAGATTGCTGAATTATAGGATAAGATTGTTTAGCTTTGTAGACTAAGGCTTTCTTCCAAAGTGGCTGTATCATTTTGCATTACCATTAGCAATTAATGAGAGTTCCTGTTGCTCCATCATGGATCATTTTAAACAATGAGAAATGAGAGCTGATTTTACATACCGTAAGCTTCAATCTGCTTATAGGCATGGGCAGAGAAGAAATATCTTCACTAATAGTCATAATTTTATGCTATGGTAGCACTATATCATGTCTAAAAGTTACAATAACAGATTATTTTCTTGAACCAGAGACTTTCACAATATGCTAATGAATAATATTAAAATATTTAAGAGACTTTCACAATATGCTAATGAATAATATTAAAATATTTAATGATTACACACATCTCAAATGATAAAATTCATTAATTTATGTAAAATGGCTAATTTCAGCCGGGCTCAGTGGTGCACACCTGTAATCCCAGCTCTTTGGGAGGCCAAGGCAGGCAGATCATGAGGTCAAGAGATCGAGACCATCCTGCCATCCTAGCCAACATAGGGAAACCTTGTCTCTACTAAAACAAAATTAGCTGGGTTTGGTGGCATGGACCTGTAGTTCCAGCTACTCAGGCGGCTGAGGCAGGAGAATGGCTTGAATCCAGGAGCGGGAGGTTGCAGTGAGCAGAGATCATGGCACTGCACTGCAGCCTGGCGACAGAGTGAGACTCTGCCTAAAAAAAACTCCCAGCTCATTTTACTACTATGCAAGTCATTGTAGGTAATGTTGTACAAATATGAGTACTACATATACTCTCAATTTGAGTGGAATATCCTGGTGACGAAGATGGGCTTTGGAAATGTGCAATATGAGCAAATTACATAACTTAAACTTCAGTTATATTATCTGCAAACTGATTATAATAGTATACTCTGATTAAGCATGGACAAAGACTAGAAATCAGGAAAGCGTAGGGTATATTTGGAGGAGGATGATGCCTGTTTTGTAGTATTCTTACAGGACGATACTGTGGAGGGTCCTGACTGTCACTCTAAAGAGTTCAGAGTTTATTTGGTATATGGAAATCCACTGAAGAGTTTTTTAAAGGTTGCTCACAGAAGGTGGCCTATTCAGAGTTTTACTTTAAGATTATTTGAGAATAGAGTTAAAAATTTTGAAAGAACCAGTATATCTTGACAACTCTTCAGAGCTGCACCATTGCCATTCTGTTACTCTTTTCTGTGAATTAGAAATAGGGCTCCTTTCCTCAAGGTCTTGCCACCATTTTCTGGATAGTTTTCTGTTCTATCCAAGGTCTTACCGTCATGTTGTTTCTATGCTAACTGTGCTGTGATGGACACTCCACAGTGTTGTGCAGTGCACAACAGTGCAATTGTATGCAGGAGCCTTCTTTAAATCCAGTTATTCCCTCCCTAGTTGAATCAAACAGGACTAGCAAGGTCCTTTTTTAAGTTTCTTTTTTGAGCTATTTCTTTTTACTCCTTTTGCTTAAATATACCTAATATAGCCATACCCAAATCTTTACCTCTGCTTCTAATATTTCCCCTTTTTGGAGATTAATTCAGCATACTTGACTTCCTTATCTTGGTATTCTTATGCTTTTCAAACTTAGCCAGCATTGAATTCATTATCTTCCAACCTCCAAGCAGCTCTTCCTAATTACTCTTTCTAACAGCAACACCGTCATTTTACTCACTCAGGCTGCAGACCCAAGAGTTATCTTTGATTTCTCTTCTTTCTTCCTGTTCCCAGCATCACTGTTTATGCAGGTGGTGCACTGCCCAGATCTAAGGAGCACCATTCCATCAAAAGCAATGAGGACTTACGTCACCATTTGGACAGTTTTCCAGCACATGTGTTTGTGCAGAGCACTGTTTGTCCCTAGCATAAATGCCTCGCATGGGTTAGTGATAGTGTTGTAAGGAGGCAGTGAGCAAATTCTAAAAAAGTGGAGGCAGCAAGTGTGAAGTCATACCTGAAATGTTTGGTAGTTTAGCAGTCACAGCAATAGAGAAGATTGTGAGATCTAAGAGTGTTAAGACTCTTCTCTGATTGGAGCATCTATTCAGGCAGAGACAGGAATGTAATTAAACATGTAGGGATCTGAGATGGAGACAAAAAAGGAAAATGGTGTGATTTTATTGTATAGGCATGGATCATGTTTCATATTAGAGCAGAAAACACTATGAGATATACTGAATGTAGTCCTGACTTCCTGTTTAGACATTTATTCTAAAATATTCTAATAAATATTCTCAAGAACAAAAGTATACTTAGAGCCCGGGGACTATGGGTCATTGAGATAGTCCTAAAGTTTGCCAGAGGACAAATGTGGGTGACGTTATCTTTCTTCCTACAGTGCTTTGAATCAAAATTGTAGATGATGGGAGTTGAATGACAGCTATCATCATATCAGCACACGGAGTGGATGGCACTGAAAATAACATCAGCAGTGCTCCAGAGATGCAAAATGTTTCCCGACGTACATCATTACTTTCCCTCCATGGTGTTGGGGGGAATTTTTATGCTGATTTAGTTCTTTGAGTGGTAGGTAGTGGCTCTTGCTGCAGCCTGGAGTGAAGTGCAGATTGTTTCACATTGCAGAAACAGATATCACTATAATAAGTCTAAGAAGACCTGTTCATCACTATGCCAGCAAGTAGGATTATGTGACAAAGGGGTGAGAATATCACCTAAAGGTGACTAGGTCCTCGAAGTCTCAAACATGTTAAAAAAAAAAAAAAGTAGTTACAATTTGCATAAACCAACAGTCTTTGCTATTCCTGTGTTCAGGCCTCTTCCAAGATAATTCTTACCTGTTTGCTTATTACTTTGTACTTGGTAAAGCAGTCAAAAGCAGCCTCATCTTTGGTTTTAGGAAAGTACCATGTGGACAGGGCGAGTTGCATTATCCTCATTTTATGGAAGAGGTAACTGGCATCCAGTGAGATGCAATTGTGAAAACCTCATTATTAACTGAGAACTGCACAGATTTTCTGCCCCCATCACTAGACTCCTTCATCTATGAGACAATGCCTCTTTAAAGATAACTCTTTACATCATCTTTGAGATAAATGGAGAGCATCTCCCACCACTTGAGTCTGCATATCACAGTGTCATGACCACATGAATTTACTCTGCTAACCATCAGGCTGCTGGTGTACTAGATTCTGATGTGATAAACCTACTTCCACATCTCTTTCCTACTTTGCTTTCACTGTACTCAGCTCTTGGATTTCAGCATAAAAAATTCTTAGACCAAGAACTGTAGATTCAGAGATTTTACATTATTAAACCCAAACCTTTGCAATATATGAAGAAAAGCCTTCTTTAACCAAATCTGTATGAGCAACATTAGTTCATATCAGTCTTTCGGGTTTCCATCTTCCTCTGGGAATGTGAGAGCTAGTATGAGAAGTTTACTGTTCTTAGAGAGGAGTGCACTGGAATCCCACTTTAAAGCCGCCTTATAGATACAACCATAGAAGTAATTGCCTACAACAGAAGTCCTTTCATTCTTCTGTAATTGAATTTCTTTGAATGGAGTCCAAAGTGCACTCTCCTCTTCCCACATTTTCTTCAGGAATTCTCTTCTTACTGTGAGCTGTTCTCCCATGAGTTTTTGTATCTATCTCATCTGACATAAAATATGCATACTATAAAAGATTTTCAATTAAGTTCTAATCTGAATTAACCAGACTCTGGTAGACATTTAATAAAAGGCAATTGCATAAAAGTTTAATGTATTCGTGATGTTATTTGCATTTAGGTTAGATCTATATTTGCAAATGGGATTAGAAATGACCAATGTATTTTGTGATTTCACAAAATATTGTTTGTTATGAAGTTCTCAAAATACACTCCAGTTCTGTTTATTTATATGTATATGTGGATAATCTACAGTGCATCATAATGATAAATCTTGTACTTTGAGCTAATATTGCTGCACCCACATCCTGGGTATTTTAAAAAGGAAAACAAAAGTGTTCATTTGCCAATCACCTTATTCAATATAAATTAGCAATAATTCCTTTGTTGCTGATTTGTTTTATAGTCCCAAAAGAAACTAAACAGATTTACCTTCCCATACCTTTTATATAGTGCCTAAATAACTATAATGTTTGAAAATAAAGAGATCGTTAGCTATGATATAGTATTGGTATAAACCAGATTGAGATAGAGAGACATATAATTGATAGGTTATGGGCAGAATATATACGAAGGCATCCTTAATCTTCAGCTCACAAATCTGTAATTCATTATCTGATGGAAATACATCTATGCTATTGATTTCCATAAGATGAAGACTTTTGGTTTGTCTAATCACGTCCATTAGTTTCCTCTGGACAGATTGATAATTGTTCACAATTGCTAATGGCAGTTGTAGGCATTTAATTTTGCCTCTACCATTGTGAAGTTGCTTCTTGGCAGCATATTTGTGCAGTAATAAAGAATAATCCTAAGGCAATAAACAGTCTCCATTTGTTATAGCATTTTGTTTATAAAAGCATTATGATAAGCACTTCAGAGTACAAAACTGTCCACCTACTTTTTTTTAATTGGAAACTTATTTTAGACTTTAAGACAATTTCATTACCTAAGGGACCAAAAACTGATTTTTTAAAACTGATGTTACCCAAAGAAGATAAACTTCTTTGTATTCTTTTTACAAGTAAATCTGAACAATGCAAATCTAAACAATGAATCTTTTCAAGAGAAAGTTATTTTTAATTCCATATGTAGAATTTTTGTAGATTTATACATAGATTTTATTGTTTCATTTCTTATGATTTAGAGTGGTTGTTAAATCTGATATGTGTTAATTCTTCAAGAACATCTTAATATTTTGGTCTATAATTATATTAAGTATACTCTCATTTCTGTTCAATGGCATTAGTTGCTGAAGAATTATTTTAGAGAAGTTTTTTATTGTGGCACAGACCTCAGATTCCTATGTAAGATGTAAAAGTCCTCAACATTCAGAGTAAAATTACTGATTGCAAAATGACTTTCAACTCCAAACAAGTTTTGATGTAAATGATATCTTCCAATTGCTAAAATTAGATTCAACATTTGACGTACCTAAGCATAAATCATTCTTCACCCTATAAATATTGCCTAAAATTAAGGAACTTACTAGGTAATATAATTGCAATAATAACTAACATATATTAACTTACCCGTTGCTATAGTTTCTAAACAAGTCTATCCTTAACTGATGCAGTCAATGTGGTATTAAAGAAGTCTCTTGTTTAGTTCTATATGAATTTTAAAATAGTTTTTAAAATAGAATTATACCCCCTTGATAGCTTATTCAAGTGTTGCCATTCCTCTATTTCCCTTCTCCCAACAGGGGCTTGATAGGAATTTTTGTAGGAATAAAAGGTTAAATTAAGGATGTGTGGTTAAATTTTCCAGTTTTTCTCATCATGTGGTGGTAGATGCATTAGAGTATCTAAGAATGAATTTGGAAGCACTTAATTGGAATAGTTATTTTGCTTTGCAGTATTTATTTATAAGTCTTTAATATAAAAATAAGTAACAAATTTACATAAATATCCAAATAGAAAAGAGCAGGGAATCCATTTTGTGCAATATTGTTGTATTTGGTATGATTCATTTTTATTAAAAATGTCTGTGTGAACAACACAAAATAGAAGATTTACTCTAACATTTGCCTTATATTTATTTCCACTGTTTAATGCTAATGGCTATGCATTACGTGCTTTTCATATTCTTTAGCAAGGACAAATTATTTAGATTTATTTCTCTATTGAGAAATTTAAACCACAATATTCATATTAAAAAGAGTTTGTTTTTCATCCTACAGAATAGATGTCTAACAGTTAATTCCTCTTTCTCTTTTTCTTGTTAGTGGTTTCAGTAATTACATATCTTTTACCTAACTTTGAAGGACAAATGACACAATGGAATGGATCTTAAAACTTACATATCAGATAACATGTATTGTCATGTTTACAGCAAGTTTCCTGGGTTTTAACACAGGAGATCCTGATTATTTCTCTTCTTGTTTAGAGTTTGTTGCTTGGCCTTAGTGATGGTACTAGTCAGGGTTTCTAGAGAAACGATCAACAAGATATTAGAATATGTATATGTGTGTGTGTGTATACACATATACAGAGAGAGGGAGAGAAGAGAGATTGCGAGAGATTTAAGTTATTGGCTCACTGGATTGCAGAGGCTTGGCAAGTTCAAAATCTGATATGGTAAGCTGTCAGGCTAGAGACCCAGGGGAGAGTTGCAGTTTGAATCCAAAGACAGTGTGCTGGCCACTTTTCTTCTTGCTTAGGGAAGGTCAGTCTCGATTTTATAAATGCCTGCAAGTGATTGGGTGAGGGTCACCCACATTATGGAGAGCAAACTTCTTTACTCAAAATCCACCAATGTAAAGGTTAATCTCATCAAGAAACACCTTAACAGAAACACCCAAAATTGTGTTTGACCAAATATCTGGGCACCATGACCCAGCTATGTCGACACATGAAATTGTGTTGCTGACATCACGGTGCCCCCTTCCATGCCTGCGTCTCTTCAGTAGTACTCTTAATTCTACTTCTAGGACTGCTGCCCTCTTCTGTTTTCCCGGAGGTCTACAGGGTTTCCTTTCCCCCTTGAAGTACTGAAGTTATTACTACTAATAAGCACTACCATTATGGATAACTAATATAGTAGTTCCCCCTTACCCACTGAAACCTCGGTTTCGGTTAGCCATGGTATAGTACAAAAAGATATTTTGAGAGTATGAGAGAGAGGAGAAATGAGACACCACATTCACATAAATTTTGTTGATGTGTGTGTTAATTGTTCCATTTTACTGTTGTTAATCTGTTACTGGGATTAATTTCCATATTAAACTTTCACATAGTGTGTATGTATAAGAAAAGACATACTGTATATAGGAGTGGGTACTATCCATGGTTTCAAGCATTCACGGGGGGTCCTGGAATGTATCCTACCAGGAAAAATACTGTACAATTGCTCTTACTAGTACTACTCATAGGAAGAAATTCCTAAACACCCTCTACATGGTTGGCAATGAAACATGAGTTACAATCAAATTTTTATCTAAAACTCAAAAGAGAAAGGTAGTTATAAATAATGATTTTGTAGATGAGGGACACAAGAGTCATTTGGATTAAGGGACTTGTCCAAGGCCCAACATTTATGGAGTGGCCAAACCGGATCAGGTCTCATGAATCTGTGTCTTTTTTATGGTACACCTTTAATTAAAGACATCATTAGGGTGTACACTGTAGAACAGCCAGCTACAGTCAGCCGTTACGATTTCACAGTGACAAGAGGGGCTTTAAATCAAAGCCAAAGCCATTAAGTAAGATACATGAACAAGTTTTGCAAAGGAAAGCCCCTTTATCGAAGATTATTGTGATAGTTAATGCAGTATTTTTTTGAGATTTTTAAAAGAGAGCCCTTGATGTTGGATAATTCTTAGAGTGAGCCTGGCTAGAGAGAGGGAAATTGAGTACATAATAATGTTCTTTCCCTTCTCTGTCATTTCCATCTTGCTTTTCATGAACTGAATAGGGTTGATGTGGGACAGTATCAGCTTTGAATTGCTTGGTAAAGAAGATCAAGAGCCTCACTGAGGAATTCGGTTTTGGTTTCATTAGGAATAAATAATGCTGTAGATTCAAGGGAATGATCATTTTAGAGCCAAGTAGACCCAGCATCCTCTATTATACCAAGTCTTCTTGGTATATTATTATTGTATACCCTATATTTTATATATTACATAAGTATTATATATATATATATATATATATATATGCTATGTACCCTATATATATATATACCCTATATAGTATATATACATAATATATATACTATATATATTATGTACCCTATTTATATTACATATAATATATATTATTGTACCCTAATGACACTACCTCCTATTTCTGAGACAATCTTTTCATACTTCCTATGTGATGATCCATGCAAATATCCCAATGATGTTTAGTGTCACCATATTTGTATCCAAGCAGTGTGTCTTTATCACAGTAAATATTCCATATTCCACCTAAAAATATTATCTTTCTCTAATAGTTCTACTAATTTTGAGTAGTTAATAGTTGTATTAAATAGTTATATTGAGTAGATAATAGTTCTAGTAATTATCTTTTTCAGATCACAATTTAGAGCATCCTTAACAACATGGCAGTCTCTGTTGACAGTGACATGCAGGGAACAGAATTCACAGAACTCCTTCCCTGCAATCAGAACAAGCCTACTGCAGGCTTAAGTGCCTCCGTCCTTGAATTTTGGAGCCCTGTAGGCTGAGCTACTTGAAGTATAGAATACAGAGTCATTAGATGCTGACACAACTATAGTTTTCCATTTTGATACAATCTTGTCTTTTTAAAATTGGTTATCTTCCAACATCACGGGATTTTTAATTTTTTAATTTTTATTTTTTGTGGGTATGTAGTAGGTGTATATGTTCATGGGTTACATCAGATATTTTGATACAGGCATACAATGTGTAATAATCACATCAGGGTAAATGGGGTATCCATCACCTAAACATGTATCATTTCTTTGTGTTCTAAGCATTCGAATTATAGCCTTTTAGTTATTTTTAAATGAAAAATTATTTTTTACTATAGTCACCCTGCTATGGTAGCAAATACTAGGTCTTACTCTATTTTTTTTTCCCCACAGGATTTTTGAGAGGTTACAAATACTTCTATGTCTTCAACAGGGAAATTCACATTTTCCTGAATTTTATACAGCATTGAGTTTTTAATTTTAAATCAAACTTCTTAGATTTGGGAGAATTCATTTTGGTATAATCATCATAACTCATTTTGTTACATCACAATCAGTGTGAGTGTAACTCCCTTGAAAAGTGTTCTTATTTGTAAATGTTGTTTGGCTATCACTTTTGTTACTGTCTTTCTCTTCAATAGGCCTAAGTGTCACAAAATTACAAAATTAACCTATATTAATTTTTTGTCTTAAATTCATAAAAATTATACAATCTAGGGATTTCTTTAGAATGTACTTTTCACATCATTGATGAAATTTGGTAAAAACAACACAATTTCAGGCCTGGAAAATATTTTGGGGGACCTGATTCTAGTTCCTAGTAGTTTCCGGTGGCTTCACTACAATTTTAAGTTGGCAAACTACTTAAAATGTTAAGGCTCACTTTTGTACCCAGCAGTCTGTCTAGCACATATTTGACACCCAATGCCTAGCATATAGTGAATGTCCAATAGTTATTTCTATTTCTAAAATTATTTTATTTCCAGTAGGAAATTGTCTCTTAGAGTTATTATAGAGTCAGACGTACAGGCCAGATGCGGTGGCTCATGTCTATAATCCCAGCACTTTGCCAGGCTGAGGCAGCCAGATCACCTGAGGCCAGGAGTTCAAGACCAGCCCAGCCAATGTCATGAAACCCTATCTCTATGGTGCACACCTGTAATTCCAGGTACTCGAGAGGCTGAGGCAGAAGAATTGCTTCAATCCAGGAGGCCAAGGTTGCAGTGAGCTGAGATTGCGCCATTGCACTCCAGCCTGAATGACAAAGTGAGACTCTGTCTTTAAAAAAAAAAGATACAAAACTGTCTGACACTGCAGGAGCTTGCAGTCCTCTAAAGGAGATAAACCTTAATAGCCAAATTATAATTTGACTCTCACTGATATTTTCAAAGTACAAAATCATTTAGTCCAACCTCCGCAATTTAGGAGTGATGTGTTTGAGTTCCAGGAAGTGTGATTAGCTGTGATTATGGTTCGAGAAAGGACTCTCATTCTTGTTCAGTGCCATTCAGCTAAAGAACAGTGCATGTAATCTAGGCTATAACTACTTTATGCATTGTTGCTGGCTCTTGGGTTAAGTTTCTAATGGAACATTTTTATAATTTAAAAAATTTATTAGTAAAAGTACTAACAGTATTTATCAAAATGCAGACTCTGTGACAGGATCTGTTCTAAGTGATTTACTTCTATTTTCTCATATAATCCCCAGAGCAACCATGAGTAGGAAAAGTTTGATTCCTGTTTCTAATGGTGAACACACTAAAGGTTAGAGAGAGTATCTTTGCTAACTTTGTAAATCCAAACCTGAATTTTATACTAGAATCCATTTGATTAGTATCTGACCATCCTACCTCCCTTGTTAATAATGACATCAAATAGCATCTGTCATTGATATTTATTTTAGTTCTAGACATTTTAAAATTACCTCATTAATACAGTATCCTTAAGTATAGAATAGTTTGGATGTTTTTAATTAAAAGGTCACTTTTCCTTTTTCTCATAACTTTTAAGAAAATTGTTCTATTTCTTGATATTTACATTTGTGTATTTTACTTAAATGTGCTACTTATTACATCAAGTTATACACCCTTATATAGACATCACTGTGAACATTTTGATACCACGATAGAAATCACTATTACTTTAAATCTTCAATACTTAAAAAATTGTAATTCTTTTTCTAAATGGAAAATAATCTCATTATTTGAAAATGTACTACTAATTAATATAAATTACCCCATTTCTTCAAGTTTCTTTTTTCAGTAGACTATATAGTGTACCTATATTTAGAGGCAGGGTCTTGCTCTGTCACCCAAGTTGGAGTGCAGTGGTGCAGTCACAGCTTACTGTAATTTTGTAGCCCTGGGCTCAAGAGATCCTCCTGCCTCTACCTCTTAAGTAGCTAGGTCTACAGGCATGTGCCACCATGACAGTAGAGATGGGGTCTCTCCATGTTGCCCTGGCTGGTCTCAAATTCCCAGTTCAAGTGATCCTCCTGCCTCAGCCTGCCAAAGTGCTTGGATTTTAGGCATGAGCTACTGTGCCCAGCCTATATTTTTAATAGTTTCAGGTTCACAGAAAAATAGAATGGAAGAAATGGAGATTTCCCATATACCCCTGGCTTCACACATGCAGAGCCTCCCCCATTATCAACATTGCGCACCAGGGAAATAGATTTATTACAGTGCACCTACAATAGTACATCACTGTCACCCAAAGCCTTTATATTAGACTTTACTCTTGGTGTTATATATTTTATGGGTTTGATCAAAGATATAATTTCATGTGTCCACCATTACAGCATCATACTGAGTAGATTCACTGTCCCCCAAATCCCCTGCCCTCCACCTATTCATCCCTTTCTCCCTGCAACTTCTGGCAACCACTGATTATTTCACTTTATTTTCAGAATGTCATATGGTTAGAATCACACACTGTGTAGACTTTTCAGATGAGTTTCTTTAACTTAGTAATATATACCTTAAGTTCCTCCATGTCTTTTCATGGCTTCATGGAGAACTTTTTAAAAAGTTCTTAACAGTATTCCAGTGGCTGAATGTACTATATTCATTTATGCATTTACCTACTGAAGGGCATCTTAATTGCCTCCAAGTTTTGGCAATTACGAATAAAGCAGCTATAAACATGAATGTACAGGTATGAACATAAGTTTTCAGCTCCTTTGGGAAATACCAAGGAATATCGCTGCTAGATTGTATGGTAGAAGTATATTTGGTTTTGTTACAGACTAGTAACCTGTCTTTTAAAGTAGCTGTTCCATTTTGCATTCCACCAGCACTGAGAGTTCCTCTGCTGCACAATCTCCCCAGCATTTGGTGTTGTCAGTGTTCCAGATTTTGGCCATTCCTGTAGGTGTGATGTGGTATCTCATTGCTGTGATGTTGTTGTTGTTTTAATTTGCATTTCCTTGATAACATGTGGTGTGGTGCTTCTTTTCACATGGCTTATTTGCCATCTCTATATCTTCTTTGGTGAGATGTCTGTTAAGGTCTTTGGCCCATTTTTTAATCAAGTTGCGTTTGTCTTACTGTTGAGTATTAAGAATTCTGAGTATTTTGGTTAGCTCCTGTATTAGATAAATCTTTTGAAAATATCATCTCTCAATCTGTGGCTTGTCTTTTTATTCTCTTGACAGCGTCTTATGGAGAGCATACATTTTCACCTTTAGTGAAATGCAGTTTACCAATTATTTCCCTTCTACATTTTGCCTTTGTGTCTTATTTAAAAAATCATCGCCAAACTTAAGGTTATCTAGATTTTCTCCTATGTTATTTTCTAGGAGCTTTATAGTTTTTCACTTTACACTGAGGTCTGAGTTCCATTTTTAGTTAGTTTTTGTGAAGAATGTGAGGTCTATTTCTAGATACTTTTTTTTTTTTTTTTTTTTTGGCATGTGGATGTCCAGTTTTTACAGCACCATTTATTTAAAAGACTATTTTTGCTCCATTGTATTGCCTTTGCTTCTTTGTCAAAGATCAGTTGAATATATTTCTGGGGGTCTATTTCTGGGATCTCTGTTCTGTTCCATTTATCTGTTTCTCTGTTACTTCACCAATACCACACTGTCTTGATTACTGTAACTTTATAGTAGGTCTTAAAGGAAGGTAGTGTTAGTTCTCCAACTTTGTTTCTCTAATATTATATTAAACTTTTATTTTTTAATCTCTACATTTATTTCATTAAAGTGGCTTTTATAGTACTATGAAACATATATTCCACAGTTTGTATTGCTTTCCACTGAAGTATAATTTTCTTGGATTTGAACAGTCAACATTAGATATACATTCTCATCTTTTCATATTGTAAAATCCATATAATTTCCTACTTTGATATCTATTATAATAAAAGAAACATTAGAAAGCAAACATCTACCTAAAAAAAAAAAATGAACTACCCTATGATCTAGAGATCTCACTACTGAGTATATATCCAAAAGAAGTGAAATCAGTACATTAAAGAGAGATCTGCATTCTCATGTCTATTGCAACATTCACAACAGCCAAGGTATGGAATCAACTTGTGTCTACCAATGGATGAATGGATAAAGAAAATGTGGCATATATACAAAGTGGAATACTATTCAGCCATAAAAAGCATGGCATCCTGTCATTTTCAACATGGATGAACCTGGAAGACATGTTAAGTGAAATACACCAGAATCACAAAGTAAATATCATATGATCTCATATATGAAATCTAGAAAGTTAATTCCTTGAAGTAGAGAATAGAAGAGTGGTTACCAAAGCCTGGTCAACAGGTACAAAGTTACAATTAGATGAGAGGAACAAATTCTGGTGTACTATTGAACACTAGGGTGATGAGTTAACAATTCACTGAATATTTTAAAATACCTAGGGGAGAGGATTTTCAATGTTCTTACCACAAAGAAATGATACATGTTTTAGGTGATGTTTATCCTGATTTGATCATTATACAATGTATACATGTATACAAGTGTTGACCCTAATTTAGTCACTGTACAGTGCCTACATGTATGAAAACATCACATTGTACCCATAAGTTTGTGCAATTAGTGTGTCAACTAAAAAATACACTTCTAAAATTACATTAATGTAAAAGTGACCCTTTTATAGAGGTTAAAAATTTATAGACATATATATATTTTTGAGACAAAGTTTTGCTCTTGTTGCCCAGGCTGGAGTGCAATAGCATGATCCTGGCATACTACAACCTCCAGCTCCCAAGTTCAAGTGATTCTCCTGCCTCAGCCTCCTCAGTAGCTGGGATTACAGGTGCCCACCACCATGCCTGGCTAATTTTTTTTTATTTTTAGTAGAGACAGGGTTTCACAATGTTGGCCAGGCTGGTCTCAAACTTCTGATCTTCAGGTGATCCACCTACATCGGCCTCCCAAGTGCTGGGATCACAGGTGGTGAGCCACCATGCCTGACTGTTAAAAAATAAGTTTAGTGACCAATTGTAATTATTCATTATTGATTCCAATGAATCCGTAATAACTTTACGCCATTTTCAGGACTTAATTTTTAAAACATTTTAAAAGTGATTATTTAAATTGTAACTTTATGGAGAAGTAGAGGAAAAATTTTTATATTTATTTTTACCTTAAATAGGGATATAGATTTCTGTCTTATATGTAGGAAATATTATAGATTTCTTGTATATATCAAATGTTATAATATCAAAATTTGAAATAATAAAAACCTGGTTGATTATCTTTAGATGCACTACAGGTAGCTTTACCTTTCATTTAATGTATTTTTCAAACTTCAAAACTAATTAATGTTTCTCCAACTAAAACAATCTAAGAGTTAAAGTATATCCTTTATTTAAAATTAACAAACTGGCTAGTGTTTTCTTGGTGTCTTTGCACTTCTTGGTTTGACACTTGCCCATGACTTACAATGAAAATTTAAAGAGAACGAGGCATCTCACCCAGATCTGCATCCAAACTCCCCAAGGTTGAAAAGGATTACTCTCAGCTAATACTTCTTCTACTTAAATTCTAAGACGATTGTGACAAATATTGTTTTGTCATGCTTTGGATGTCATTGATAAAATATAGGTAATATGAAACTCTCAGTTTATAAATTAAGGATTATCCTCAAATACTAACTGCCATTTTCCAATGCTCATTTAAAATGTATTCTAAGAATTAATGTGCTACCAAAACAACAATCAGAAAGTAACAAGATAAAACATAGAGACATGTATTAGACGTGAACAAATTCATATAGAAGAAAAAAACCTATTCTGTTGTTAAATATATTGGATAGATTTGTTCCCTACACTCTCAGCAGAGGTAACTGCATTCTGTTCATGCCTGCTTTCTATGTGTGTTGGATAAGGATCACACCTTGTTTACTTTTTGTGTTTTAGTAGCTTAGCACAGAGGAGGCATTTGGTGAATGTAGGAATTACGAAAGAAGGTAAGAAGGAGTGGAACAGTCAAGAAAAGGAGTAAAGAGAACATAATGTTAGCTAACCGATAAATACGACATATTCTTAGTGAAATGCTATTATTTTACATGTATTATTTTTAGCAGGAGAGAGGCCTTGTTCTCTGAGATTTCTTACTAATGATGCTAAGGCCAAAACTATGTACTTTGGGATTAGGAAAAGAAACTGATTAAATGAAAAAATAGATTACATGTCCCTAAAACAAGCAGGAAAGATTATTAGTGTGAAAGATTTGTAAGAATTCAAATAAAGAAGCCAAGAAACGGATAATAAAATAACTTAATAGATTATGGAAAATGTTAAAAGGAAGGATGCTCAATGAAAGCCTAAGATAACAAAGTAAAAATTAATGGGGAAAAAATACTGAGAAGTGACTCTGGACTAAAGGAGCACATGGAGCCATGAATTCCCTGTGGTAGCTCCCAGCTATGTCTCTCACCTGGCAAGGCCTTTCTTTGTGGCTTGCTCTTTCAAAGTGCCACCTAGACACCCCACTGAAAAACAGAGTGGTGACATTGGGGTTCCCTTTTTTCCATCTACTGAAGAGAATCAATGGATTTACCTCTCCTGAGCGTCTGAGCTAGTGCCCTTCCCATAGCCTAAGACCACCACTACTTACAGGTGTATTTTGTCCGCTTTGTCCTATGAGCCAGATTAACTGAACTGTAGGAAAATATGGCTTGTGTTCTCTCCTCCTTCTTGAGTGCTACCAAAACCAGGACATTACAACTGCAACACTATGGACATTTTGAGCTGGATCGTGTGTTGGGTGCGGAGGGTAAGGATGTCTTGTGTATTGTAGAATGTTTAGCAGCCTCTCTGGCCTCTGTCCACTGGATGTGAGTAGCTCACCCCCAGTGTTGACACTGAAAAATGTGACCAGACATTGCCACACGTCCCCTGGGGTCAAAATTATCCCTGGTTGAGAACTACTGTCCTAAATAAAGATTATGCTTATTTTCCCAGTTCATCCAATACTATGTTTTGATGTATTTTCCATTGTACTTGCTGGGCTTGTCCTGAGTCATTCTCTCACTAAAACCACACAAAGAATTCAAGGGTAGTTTAGTTGTTCATTGTGGAGCCAACCAGTCCCAAAGGGGGTTGACCGAATTCCTTTGGCCTCATCAGCATAAAAATATTTTATAAGATATTTAAACTGTCATTATTTCACACCACAAAAAAAGGACTAATAAACAATAGTTAAAGACAGAACATGTGGTCAAAGTATAATTAGTAGTAAAAACACAGCTGAAAATAATAGAAAGTATGTTTTTCACTGAAATATGGGAAAATATTGGTTAAAACCATGAAGATTTTTTTTTTTGCTTTATTCTATCAACCACATAGTTATTTAGCAAACCTTGCCTCTGAAAATGACTATACAAAGAAGATTGTCAGAATCTGGAAGTTTATTGTTTTCTGTTTGTTTCCCATAATGGGGTACTGTAGAAAAGGAACATTAGGGATTACATGCCTAATCCACTCCCCAAGTCAGCAGTGCAACATGGGACTGTGTAATGTGTCCACTTTCAAGCAGTCTATTTTAAGCACCCAAGTTTGATGATAAAGAGGTTAATGTGCTTTCCAGTAGTGTCTAACTTACCCTCAGGGAGTAGCTCATGCTGGAAGAACCTGGCTTATTATGGATTATTTTGTAGCATCAGTCATGCTATGAGATGACAAGGCTTTATAAGACAAATATTATGGATCAGTCTTCAGAGCCCAGCACTACATGCAGCCAAAAATCCTCATTGGCAAAACAAAACTGAAAGCCCTTCGTGAATTCTGTTACTGTGGCAGCATACTGTCAAATTATGCACTAATAGCAAAAGAGCTAGAAAACCACACCAAGAAACCAGCATGTATTTTGGCAAGCCAGAAACCAGGATCTGACGCTGAACTTGCAAACATTCTCAAGGAGAGAATTAACATCTGAGTAAGCCAAAATATTGTGCATACGCTTTAGGTATTTGGGTGTGAATACTAGAGTAGCTACTTGAACGAATTTTTTTTTCCCTCTTTCTTTTTTTCTTCCAAATATAATTAGATGTTTGTGGGTTTAACAATAACAGGCATGCCAAAAGGATAATGACTGTATTTGGGACCAGAGTCACATTTTAAGTAACAGAGTTCTACTTAAAGCATCAATTCCTATGCTCTATTAACCTCTGTAGTTTATGAAAATTCTTCCAGGATGCAGAAAATTTTTTAAGGCAATTCACATAATGGAATGGTGATTAGACATCCTTGGTTATTGAGGAATGTGCCTGTATTTTGTAAGTTTTGCCATTGGAGTATAACTGTATTTAAATCATTCTCAAACTGAATCATGTTGTAAATCACCTAACATATCAGAAAATCAGGTTTATATCATATCTACACACACACATATAATGCATCTGGAAGAAGGAAGATAAACAAATTGCCTGTAAAGTTTAATTTATCTATAGTATTTTTCTCTCAAGCATCTGTTTCAGGGTTGTGTTTCCCAACCAGTTTCCTGGAGCTTTGGAATATAAATTGCAAACTTCTAAAACTGAGCTCTTTTCTCTCTTTCCTTTAATTTTGCTCAAATTATCAACATTGTTTCTTCTCTTGTATTTCCCTTTTTTTTTTCCCAGCAAACTTACAGCTTCCCATGTCTCTTCTCCCCCTGTTTTTTTGAAATAAAAGGAAATAGTATGGAAATGCAGAAGTGGATTTCAGACTTTGCTCCCTTAAAGCGTTGAGGTTTCATCAGGGTGACTTCTGAAACCGCAGGTTGGGAGGGAATATGAAGAGAGGAAAGGGCAGGGCCCAATTCCCTGACAGCCATTTTCAAATAACACATCATTTAATGAAATATTTTTATAACTTCAAATAGCTCAACAGTAATAGCCTAACATAATGTTATCAGGCAGAGTGTGCCTCTGTAGGGTATTTGACAAGAGGAAAAGCAATCCTTTAGTGAAAAATAGAGGTATAGAGAATGTTGAAGAACTTCACTGTAAGAGGTGTTTTATTTCATGATTATTCTTCCTTTAACCACCCTGAGTACAATCTAAATCTAAAAATCAGGAACTACCTATTTCCTCCCATTTAATAGTAGCTTCTGCTCTCCAAGTACCTCTAACAAGAAGGAACACTTTACGCTGCCTTAACAGGAGCAAAGCATGTGGTGGTACTAGAGTATTTCCATGGAGTTGGAAGATTTTTTTTAAATGATGAAAATACTAAAGATGTAATTATATAGTGAAGCTAAGAAACTAAACTTTCTAAAATGATATCTCTATTGTCCCAAAGAAAGACTATATATCTCAGGAATTTCTATACCTAGAATTTTTTTTTATGGAGAGAAATAAGGTATCTTTTAAGATAATTTAACTTGATATAGCTTCATTTTTACTTAGTTATACTTTGTATTAGATAAAAATTTAATTTTAAAATTAAAAAAATTATAACAATAGATTTTAAAGAGTTGCCCTACATTAACAAAAATTAAGTTTGGGATTCAAAGGAAATAATGTCAAAATGCTAATATTTTGGTAAAGAATAGAAATCAACAATTTTACTCAAGTTCTCAAGTTTAATCTCAAAATAATTACCATTTAATAGCTTTTAGAATAAGAGGTTTCATGAAAAACCAACTAAGTTATTACTTAACTTGTTATATCATTTTTGTGCGAATAACTCTTAAGCTTTAAAATCTGATAGTTTTGCCTGTATAATGAAAGACTACTTCTTAAATTTATTATAGAAATGTTAAAACTTTTTATTTTCTTTAAAAAATATTGATATCATCAAGTCCAAGTTGCCTGATTAAAAAAATTAGCATTGTAAATAAATGTGTTAAATATTTTAGGTTACAGATTTTTTTTTTTTTTTTTTTTGGTGACAGTCTCACTTTGCTACTTAGGCTGGAGTGTACTGGTGCCATCTTGGCCCAACCCCCACCACCCAGATTCTAAAGGATTCTCATTCCTCAGCCTCCAGAGTAGTTGGGATCACAGGTGTGTACCACCATGCCCGGCTATTTTTAGTTTTTAGTAGAGACAGGATTTTGCCTCCTGGCCTCAAGTGATCTTTGCACCTCCCAAAGTGTTGGGGTTACAGGCATCAGCCACTGCGGCCTGTCAATCAGATTTTGATTACTGAAATAAGAAACTTGTTAAAATAGCATGATTCTGATTTTGAATTAAATACTTCCTTTTCTATTGTATAAAGCAAAAAATGTTTTGGTGTGACATAGCTTTAAAAACTGTTTTTGAACAGATTACTGGAAAAACATTTCAGTAGTTGCCTTGTGCTCTTAACATGATCTGGAGGAGGAACAGAAATTAAGATGGATAGAGATAAAATGAAAATGCATAATTACAATGACATATTTCTGTCCAAATCAAGTCTTCATATAATTAGAGCATATTTTAGATATTTTCATAGAAATAAAAACATCTCGGAGTAAAAATTTATTAAAGTGTATGTTGAGATGATTTTGTGATTTTAGATGTCTAATTCAAGCCATGTTTCTTTCTGTGTTTGATATATTCCAACCATAAAAAGTAAAATTACCATTTAGGAAATAATTTAAGAAAAGGATTCCTCCAATAATATTTGCCCCAGTGAGCTGGTTAATTCTTGTAAATTGGTCTCCTGGTCTGAGTGATTTAGATAATTAGTTAAGTTCTTTATTTCAGGTTGAATATTCAGATACTACTCAACATCAAGCACATGATAAATGATTTATTTTTTCTTCAGAAAATTGATCAAATATGGAGTGAAATAATGTACTTGACCTATGTATTGCAACATATATTTCCTGATCCTTCAAAAATTGTCTCTAATTAGATTAGATCTAATTAGATTTTTGATTCTTTTTTTTTCTCAGTTATTTTCAAGTTTGTCTGATGAATTAAAGATTCCTTGAAGCAAAGACAATTTTGGATAAACATTAAAACATTAATCTCTAATGAGACTAAAACTAAAACTTCTTTATCCATATAATATAAACCAATGATCAGGTTATTTATAAACATTATGGGGAAAAATAAATGCATTATTTTGTCTAACTAAGATATTTTTGTTTTTCCCTAATTGAAATTTTCTTTTTTTTTCTCAGTAGTATTTGGTATTTTTAACTTGTGATGTACATTGAGAAGTAATTTTCACTGCCTTTGTAGTTTTTAGTTTATGAAAGTAAACTAAAACCATGATAACAGTTTTAATATTTCTTATTTATCAACATAAAAGAATCTTATTAGCTATTGCAATTTAGAGTTTATTGCATTTTAAATTAACATATTCATGTTTTTGTGATTTTTTTAACAGGCAGTAACTTCAAGGTGTTTTGGTGGATGTAGATTTTTGCTGCAAGGAAATAACAGTAAGTGCTTATATATATGCAATAACTTTTTAAAAACTATAACCTCTCAATATTTGGAATGCCACTATTGCTTATATGCATAAAACAGTTAATACGATTATTTAAATTTTATAATTTTGAAAAAATTTAGTAATATTTCTCATAGAAGTCTAATAGATTAAAAGAAGATCATTTTAACAATGAAGAAATATAAACCCATGGCCAGTACTTTCAATTTTGTTCACTTTATGTGTTTTGCTATGTAAATTTCATGTGTACATTTACATTGATTTTCTCTTTAAATAGCTGACTTACACAGATTCTCAGTTTTCTGTAGGCAACTATTTGACAATTGATTTTCAAATTTTGGATCGGAAACACTTATTTTGCATAAAAGATTCTTTGAGCCACTCAAATCTTTGATATATTTGCATGTTAAATAGCTTTCAAGTAAATACAAGTCAATAATTCTTATATTAATTTTGCAAAAAGTGAGAAAGGGGCAACTGTCTCCCAATGAAACTGATGTGATAAAGTGAGGTGGAACAGCGTCTCGGTTTCTCTAAAATGTAATTTTCATAATCATTTAAATTTATGTTTATTTCAAATGTAAACATGGATAACTTTTGTTTTACCTGCCATCTGAGGTTATCTTTGTCACTTCCTTTCGTTAATGTAATTACTTGGGAATTATCTCTACTCCAAATTGAATAGGGAAATATGCTGCAGGCTCTTTGCTCATTTAGGAATTAAAGCAATTTAAGATATGAGGTTTAAAATGGAAAATCCCTTTGAAAAGAGAAGATGTGATTCATTTGCACAGGTGACTGTTTCACTGAAACTTCTAGAAAGACAAAAATGTGCTCTAAATTCTGAATTCTTGACTTTTTAAATAGTTCAGATTTCTGTTACCTTTTTTGCTTGGATTCCTGGTGGATATTCAATCTGGGCTGTGCCCTGGCTTCTGTTCCTTACTAATACCGTTTCCTGAGTGGCTTCCTGACTCAACAATTGAATTCTGGCAATATTTCTGCCAAGTGATCTGAATCTTTACATGGCATCCTGGAGCCATTATGATATCTTCCATGATTATAATTCTGTTATTTTATAGAATAGATGATGATTTTACTTACAAAATACCTACATGGCTCATTCAGAGATAATGCTGTATTATAAAAGAAATTACTTTCTATTTTGGGTTTCTAACTTGGCTATTTGATTAATATAGCTGGACATAAGGGCTTTGGTGGAAAACATATTTTGATTTTTATACAGTATTAGCTGGCACTAACTTTGTGAGAGCCTAAACAGAATATAAAATTGTTGGCCAAATAGCAAACTACTTCTCTATCTTACTGTGGGTAGGGAAGACAAGAAAGGGCAGAGAAAATGCCTTCATAAACAAAAAGTGAGAAGAAATTCATTTCTTTTTTTTTTAAGGTTTAATTGCCTTTTAATTGTCTTATCTCCTATTTACATTTTTAAAAATACTTTAAGTTCTGGTATACATGTACAGAACATGCAGGTTTGCTACACAGGTATTCATGTGCCATAGTGGTTTGCTACACCTACCAGACTGTCACGTGCATTAGGTATTTCTCCTAATGCTATTTCTCCCCTTGCCCCCACCTCCTGACAGGCCCCAGTGTGTGATGTTCCCCTCCCTGTGCCCATATATTCTCATTGTTCAACTCCCACTTATGAATGAGACCATGCTGTGTTTGGATTTCTGTCCCTGTGTTAGTTTTCTGAGAATGATGGTTTCCAGCTTTATCTATGTCCCTGCAAAAGACATGCACGCATTCTTTTTTTATGGCTGCATAGTATTCCATGGTGTATATATGCCACATTTTCTTTATCCAGTCTAACATTGATGGGCATTTGGGTTGGTTCCAAGTCTTTGCTATTGTAAACAGTGCTGCAATAAAATATACATGTACGTGCGTCTTTATAGTAGAGTGATTTACAATTCTTGTGTATATACCCAGTAATGGGATTGCTGGGTCAAATGTTATTTGTATTTCTAGTTCCTTGAGGAGTCACCACTCTCTTCTGCAATGGTTGAACTAATATACACTCCCACCAACAGTGTAAAAGTGTTCCAATTTCTCCACATCCTCTCCAGCATCTGTTGTTTCCTGATTTTTTAATGATTGTCATTCTACTGGTGTGAGATGGTATCTCGTTGTTTTGAGTTGCATTTCTCTAATGATGAGTTGTGATTTTTTTTTTATGTTTGTTGGCTGCATAAATGTCTTTTGAAACGTGTCTGTTCATATCCTTCGGCCACTTTTTGATGGGGTGTTTTTTTTTTTTTCTCGTAGATTTAAGTTCTTTGAAAATTCTGGATATTAGCTGTTTGTCAGGTGGATAGATTGTAAAAATGTTCTCCCATTCTATAGGTCACCTTTTCACAGTGATGTTAGTTTATTTTGCTGTGCAGAAGCTCTTTAGTTTAATTAGATCCCATTTGTCAATTTTGGCTTTTGTTGCCATTGTTTTTGTTGTTTTAGTTGGGAAGTCTTTGCCCATGCCTATGTCCTGAATGATATTGCCCAGATTTTCTTATAGGGTTTTTATGGTTTTAGGTCTTACATTTAAATATTTAATCCATCATGAATTAATTTTGTATAAGGTATAAGGAAGGTGTCAAATTTCAGTTTTCTGCATGTGGCTAGCTGGTTTTCCCAACACCATTGATTAAGTGGGGAATCCTTTTGCCATTGCTTGTTTTTTGTCAGGTTTGTCAAAGATAAGTTGGTTGTAGATGTGTGGGGTTATTTCTGAGGCTTCAGATCTGTTCCATTGATCTATATATCTGATTTGGTTCCTGTTCTGGCTACTGTAGCCTTGCAGAAGTATAGTTAGAAGTCAGGTAGCATGATGCCTCCAGCTTTGTTCTCTTTGCTTAGAATTGTCTTGGTTATAGGAGCTCTTTTTGGGTTCCACATGAAATTTAAAGTACTTTTTTTCTAAATCTGTAAAGAAAGTCAATGGTAGCTGGAAGGGAATAGCATTGAATCTATACATTACTTTGGGCAGTATGGCCATTTTCATGATATTGATTCTTCCTATCCATCAGCATGGAAAGCTTTTCCATTTGTTTGTGTTCTGTCTTATTCCCTTAAGCAGTGGTTTGTAGTTCTCCTTGAAGAGGTCCTTCCCAACCCTTGTTAAGTTGTATTCCTAGGTATTTTATTCCCTTTGTAGAAATTGTGAATGAAAGTTCATTCATGATTTGGCTTTCTGTTTGTCTATTATTAGTGTATAGGAAGGCTTCTGATTTTTGCATATTGAATTTGTATCCTGAGACTTTGCTAAAGTTGCTTATCAGCTTAAGGAGTTTTTGGGATGAGACCATGGGGTTTTCTAAATATACAGTCATGTCATCTGCAAACCGAGATAATTTGACTTTCTCTCCTCCTATTTAAATACACTTTATTTCTTTCTCTTTCCTGATTGCCCTGGCTAGAACTTAACAATGCTGTGTTAAATAGGAGTGGTGACAGATGGAATCCTTGTCTTTTGCCAGTTTTCAAAGGGAATGCTTCCAGTTTTTGCCCATTCAATATTAAATTGGTTGTGGGTTTGTCATAAATAGCTCTTAGTATTTTGAGATACTTTCCATCAACACCTAGTTTATTGAGTGTTTTTAGCATAAGGGGGTGTTGAATTTTATGGAAGGCCTTTTCTCTATTGAGGCAATGTGGTTTTTGTCATAGGTTTGGTTTATGTGATGGATTATGTTGATTGATTTACATACGTTGAACCAGCCTTGCATCCCAGGGATAAAGGCAACTTGATCATAGTGGATAAGCTTTGTAATGTACTGCTGGAATTGGTTTGCCAGCATTTTAATGAGGATTTTTACATCGATGTTCCTCAGGGATATTGGCCTAATATTTTCTTTTTTTGTTGTGTGTCTACCAGGTTTTGGTATCAGGATGATGCTAGCCTCATAAAATGAGTTAGGGAGGAGTCCCTTTTTTTTCTGTTGTTTGGAGTAGTTTCAGAAGGAATGATACAAGCTCCTCTTTTTACCTCTGGTAGAATTCAGCTGTGAATCCATCTGGTCCTGGGCTTTCTTTGGTTGATAGGTTATTAATTACTCCTTAATTTGAAAACTTGTTATTGATCTATTCAGGGATTTGACTTCTTTCTGGTTTAGTCTTGGTAGGGTGTATGTGTCTAGGAATATATCCATTTCTTCTAGATTTTCTAGTTTATTTGAGTAGAGGTGTTTATAGTATTCACTGATGGTAGTTTGTATTTCTCTGGCATCAGTGGTGATCTCTCCTTTATCAAATTGTATTGTATCTATTTAATTCTTCTCTGTTGTCTTCTTTGTTAGTCTGCCTGGTCATCTACTTTGTTAATCTTTTCAAAAAGACTCCTGGGTTTATTGATTTTTTTTTTTTGAAGAGTTTTTCATGTCTCTGTCTCCTTCAGTTCTGCTCTGATCTTAGATGCTTCTTCTGCTTGCTTTTGAATGTGTTTGCCCTTGCTTGTCTAGTTCTTTTAATTGTGATCTTAAGGTGTCAATTTTAGATACTTCCTGCTTTCTCCTGTGGGCATTTAGTGCTATAAATTTCCCTCTAAACACTGCTTGAGCTGTGTCTTAGAGATTCTGGTATGTTGTGTCTTTGTTCTCATTGGTTTCAAAGAACTTCTTGATTTCTGCCTTCATTTCATTATTTACTCAATAATCATTCAGGAGCATGTTATTCCGTTTCAATTGTAATTGTGCAGTTTTGAGTCCATTTCTTAATACTGAGTTATAATTTGATTGCACTATGGTCTGAGACTCTGTTATGATTTCCATTCTTTGCATTTGCTGAGGAGTGTTTTACTTCCAATTATGTTGTCAATTTTAGAATAAGTGCTATGTGGGTGGTGAGAAGAATGTATATTCTGTTGATTTGTGGTGGACAGTTCTGTAGATGTCTGTTAGGTCTGCTTGGTCCAATGCTGAGTTCAAGTCCTGAATATCCTTGTTAATTTTATGTCTCATTGATCTGTCTAATATTGAAAGTGGAGTGTTAAAGTCTCCCACTATTATTCTGTGGGAGTCTAAGTCTCTTTGTAGGTCTCTAAGAACTTGCTTTATAAATCTGAGTGCTCTTGTATTGGGTGCACGTATATTTAGGATGGTTAGCTCTTCTTGTTGCTTTGACCCCTTTATCATTGTGTAATGCCCTTATTTGTCTCTTTGGATCTTTGTTTAAATTCTGTTTTATCAGAGACTAGGATTGTTTTTTTGTTTGTTTGTTTGTTTTTTTTTTTGGCCTTCCATTTGCTTTGTAAATATTTCTCCATCCCTTAATTTTGAGCCTGTGTGTGTCTTTGCAGGTGAGATCAATATCCTGAATACAGGGCACTGATGGATCTTGATTCTTGATCCAATTTGCCAGTCTGTGCCTTTTAATTGGGGTATTTAGCCCATTTACATTTAAAGTTAATATTGTTATGTGTAAATCTTATCCTGTTATTACGATGCTAATTGGTTATTTTGCCCGTTGCTTGATACAGTTTCTTCATAGTGTCCATGGTCTTTACATTTTGGTTTGTTTTTGCAGTGGCTGGTACTGGTTTTTCCTTTCCATATTTAGTGCTTCTTTCAGAAGCTCTTGAAAAGCAGGCCTGGTGGTGACAAAATCCTTCAGCATTTGCTTGTCTGTAAAGGATTTTATTTTTCCTTCACTTAAAAGCATAGTTTGGATGGATATGAAATTCTGGGTTGAAAATTCATTTCTTTAAGAATGTTGACTATTGGCCCCACTCTTTTCTGGCTTGTAAGGTTTTTTCAGAGAGATCCACTGTTAGTTTGATGGGCTTTCCTTTGTGTGTAACCCGACCTTTCTCTCTGGCTGCCCTTAACATTTTTTCCTTCACTTCAACCTTGGAGAGTCTTACAATTATGTGTCTTGGGGTTGCTCTTCTAGAGGAGTATCTTTGTGGTATTCTCTGTATTTTTTGAATTTGAGTGATGATCTGTCTTGCTAGATTAGGGAAGTTCTTCCGGAAAATTTCCCAAAGTGTGTTTTCCGACTTGATTCCATTCTCTCCTTTACTTTCAGGTACACCAATCAAAAATAGGTTTGATCTTTTCACATAGTCCCATATTTCTTGGAGGCTTTGTTCATTTCTTTTCATTCTATTATTTTTCTAGTCTTGTCTTCATCCTTTGTTTCATTAAGTTGAACTTCAATCTCTGATATCCTCTCGTCTGCTTGATCGATTTGGCTATTGATACTTGTGCATGCTTCACAAAGTTCTCATGCTGTGGTTTTCAGCTCCGTTAGGTCATTTATTTTCTTCTCTAAACTGATTATTTTAGTTAGCAATTCCTCTAACCTTTTTTCAAGGTTCTTAGCTTCCTTACTTTGGGTAAGAACATGCTCCTTTGGCTCAGAGGAGTTTGTTATTACCCACCTTCTGAGGCCTACTTCTGTCAGTTTGTCAAACTCTTTCTCCATCCAGTTTTGTTCCCTTGCTGGTAAGGAGTTGTGATCCTTTGGAGGAGAAGAGACATTCTGGTTTTTAGAATTTTCAACCTTTTTGGGCTGGTTTTTCCTCGTCTTTATGGATCTGTCAACCTTTGATCTTTGCTATAGGTGACCTTCAGATGAGGTTTTTGCGTGGTCATCCTTTTTGTTGATGTTATTCCTTTCTGTGTGTTGGTTTTCCTTCTAACAGCCAGGCCCCTCCTGCAGGTGTTCTGGAGTTTTCTGGGTGTCCACTCCACACCCTGTTTGCCTGGGAATGACCAGTGGAGGCTGCAAAATAGAAAAGATTGCTACCTGCTCCTTTCTCTGGAAGCTTCATCCCAGAGGGGCACCTGCCAGATGCTAGCTGGAGCTCTCTTGCATGAGGTGTCTGTCAACCCCTGCTGGAAGGTGTCTTTTTGTCAGGAGGCACAGGGGTCAGGGACCCACTTGAGGCGGCAGTCTGTCCCTCAGCAGAGCTTGAACGCTATGCTGGGAGATTGTTGCTCCCTTCAGAGCTGGTAGGCAAGAATGTTTTAAGTCTGCTGAAGCTGCACCCACAGCTGCCCCTTCCTCCGGGTGCTCTGTCCTAGGGAGATGGTAGTTATATCTATAAGCTCCTGACTGGGGCTGCTGCCTTTCTTTAAGAGATGTCTTGCCTAGATAGGAGGACTCTAGAGAGGAAGTATACTACAGCAGCTTTGCAGAGCTATGGTGGGCTCCACCCAGTGGGAAATTCCTGGCATCTTTGTTTACACTCTTAGGGGAAAGCCCCCTACTCAAGCCTCAGTAACGGCAAACACCCCTCACCCAGCATGCTAAAGCATCCCAGGTCAACTTCAGACTGATTTACTGGCAGTGAGTTTCAAGCCAGTGGATCTTAGCTTGCTGGCTCCATGGGGGCAGGATCTGCTGAGCAAGACCACTTGGCACCCTGACTTCAGCCCCCCTATCAGGGGAGTGAATGGTTCTGTCTCACTGGGGCTCCAGGCACCACTAGGGTATAAAAAAGAAAAAAGAAACTCCTCCAGCTAGCTCAGTGTCTGCCCAAATGACCACCCAGTTTTGTGCTTGAAACCCAAGGCCCTGGTAGCATAAGCACCTGAGGGAATCTTCTGGTCTCTGGGTTGGGAAGACCGTGGGAAAAGCATAGTTATCTGGGCCAGAATGCATGGAACCTCTTGGCACAGTCCCTCAAGGCTTCCCTTGGCTAAAGGAGGGACCTTCCCCCAACCCCTTGTGCTTCCTGGGTGAAGGCAAGCCACCATTCTGCTTCACCTTGGCCTCCGTGGGCTACACCCTCTGTCTAACCAGTCCCAATGATATCAGCTGGTTACCTCAGTTGAAAATGCACAAATCCACCCACCTTCTGTGTTTGTCTCCCTGGGAGCTGCAGACCAGAGCTGTTCCTATTCAGCCATCTTGCTGGGGAACTCTCTTCTCATTTCCAGAAATTCATTTCTTTAGAACCAAGTGCAAATCAGCAGTAGCAAGGCTGCATATTTTATAACATCATAACTTGTTTAGTTCCTTCTTCCAAGAAAATGTTTCCGGCATGTTTATATATTCAACTCATATTTACATGCTTTCTAGGAACAATCAAACATCAATACATGTGTGTATTTACATATACACATGTGCACATACACATACACATATGAGCAAAACCATGTTGTCTTAGGACCCTAAAATAGGACTCTCTGAATACACAGAAAGAATTTTAGTTATCTTTGGTTTATTCTAATTTTTATTTTATCTCTAAATCCTTTGTCTCAGTTTGTTTTAATTATATCATTTATTCATGAATTTATTAACTCTCTGGTAGAGATAGGTACATGGTCTTATGCACCAGATATATAGGAGGAAAAATTAAGTTCCTGTTTCCTAGTTGCCCACAGGCTGCTGGAGGGGATAGAAACATTTAACAGTTTCAGTTCATTGTGGTAGAAGTCCAAATATAGTGAGTAGGAAGTAGAGAGGTGGGAACCCATGTCGTCCTTGAAAGCTAAAGCAACATTTTCTTGAGAAGGCATTTCTTGAACCACAATAGATGTATATAACTGAAATAATGGTGGTGCTGGTGGTGATAGTGGTGTTTGTGTCTGTGTGAAAGTGTGGAGGCAAGGAGTGAAGGGTGAGGATTGGGAGGAAGAAGCTGTAGCAATCCGGCTGTATAGAAAAGGAAGGCTATGTGTGTAGTCCATAGCAAGATCAAGATGACAGGAAAGCATTGCATGCTCAAGGAGCGTAGAATAAATGTTGCAGAGTGGCAGGAAATGAGAGAATGAGAGCAGAAAATTACCTCTGCTGAGGAGTTTGCATTTTATTTAATTTTTTTCCCAGAAAACAAAAGGCAGTCCTAGTGGGTTTTACAACAGTTCGGAACATTGGAATTGCATTCAGGACATACCAACTGAGCAGCAGTTTTGAAGAAGGATCAAGGAAGGTGGAGCGGAAGCAGCAGAAATGGAAACAGGAAAGCCAGTCAGGAAACTGTAGTGGTTGTTCCAAGAAATGAATGATGATGGACTGACCAATGGGAGTAATGGGGTAGAGTAGAAAGAGGAGAAAAACTCTAGCTTTGAACTGTGGAGACTGGGATATTTATTGTATTTACTCATTTGCTTTGAAGAAGCAAACCTACAGTTTAGTTACTGATTGGGAATCCACTGAAAATGGGAATGGGTTGAGGAAGAAGAGAGGCTAATTTTAAAATTAATAATCGCAAGAGCAGAAAGATATATTAATAATTGAATTTAGGGCACTGAATGCTTTCTCTTACTCCATGGAGGTCCTAGGAGTGATTGTGAAGCCCAGTTTAGAACCCAGGCAGAACCAGTTGACTATCATAACTAGGAGCATTTGTCCCACCTCCCGTATACTATCCAACATGGTCATCACTATTCTCATGTGACTATTAAAATTAATTTAAACAAATTTGTAAGTCCTTACTTGCGCTCGTCACATTTCAGATTCTCAACAGCCACAGATGGCAAGTGTCTACATGATCGTTTGGCATGAATATTGCCACAGGTCATATTGGATAACACAGTTATAGATTTTTAGAGCACTCACAAAAGAATACAGTTTTGAATCACACAATTAAACACACAGCAAAGTGTATTTTGACATGTGTATCTTTCTAACACTTTTAGAAGTAGAGAAACATAATAATCATATTCTCATTCCACAGTCGGTCTGGTAAATAACATCTGAATCTTAAATGAGAAAAATTAACTCCTGAAGTTCATAATTCAAAGATTTTTCCTTTTCTTCACTGAGGGGCATAACTAAAAGCTACCCTGGCTCCTGCAGAGTAATTGACAAAAATCCCATGTAACAAATCAAAGGGGCCTCTGTAGGACAAGCCAGTTTTTTTTTCAAAGTACCTTATTATCTTAATGCTTTTTCAGAATCACAATTTCTATTTTTAAATTCACTATTAAAACTCACTGATGCCAGCTCTCACTACAAGATAACATTTGAAATTACAGAATCTTATTACGGTGCAATTTGTAGCACTCATTGTGTAAAATATTATTCACTACCCCTGACCTCTTAAAATGTAGGAGGGCAGAGAAATCTAAAATGTCAGTCCTTAATAGCAGAGGTGCCGTATAATGGAATCTTTTATTTTTAAGACAAAAATACTTTGATCTTATAGGGAAAAATAAAGCTGCATGCTATTTTAATAGCACACAACCCAAGTTCATTAAATATTGTCTGTAGATTAATTGATGTTTTGCACTTGGTAGCACGTTGATTATAAACAGATTATGTAATCTTCTTTTACCTTTATTTGAAAATGAGATACTTGGGGAGAAGATCAGCTGGAAATAACGTAGGGAAGGAAGCAGTGATAGCTAGGATTAGTTGATAACTCCATTCCTAGCCCATTCTTCACAGAACAGAACCATCTCCATGATACCATTTACTGAGTATGAGCTTTTTACATTTGCATATTTGTCTAACAGTATACATTTTATATGTATCACATCATCTTTCAGACCAAACAAGTCCACATTGTATTCTTTTTATTTATTTATTTATTTATTATTTGTTTTTTTTTAGACAGAGTTTTGCTCTGTCACGCAGGCTGGAGGGCAGTGGTAGGATCTTGGCTCACTGCAACCTCCATCTCCTGGGTTCAAGCAATTCTCATGCCTCAGCCTCCAGAGTAGCTGGGATTATAGGCATATGCCACTGCACCCAGCTAGTTTTTGTAGTTTTAGTAGAGATGTGGTTTCACCATGTTGGCCAAGGTTGTCTTGAACTCCTGACTTCAAGGGATCCACCTACCTCAGCCTCCCAAACATTGTACTCTGTCTTACAGTTGAAGTTTGAGTGATTTTGTCTAATTCAATCCAAAAATTCTGCATTTCAATTATCTTGTGTCAGAAATAGCTTCATAGTTGGTCACCTGGTTGATATACTTCTCTTTTTCATGTGCAAATTAATCTAAGACATCATTTTCATTATATCATTTTCTTTTTTTTTTTTTTTTCCTTCAAAATCCTTCAGAGGGCATATTCCACTTGCAGAATAAAGTTTTGCCCTTAGCCTAGCATGCAAAGCCCTTCTGCCCCGTCTCAGTCTACAGCAGGGTACACCCAGTCACTTCATAGATGCTTTAGTACTGTTGCTCTAGTTATCTTCAACTTGGTAAGGACGCTCATTCCTACAGCTGCCTCCTCTCAGCCTTTCTCCTTTTTCTCTATTCCAACACCGTCAGCCTTCAAATCACATTTTCAGGTAGCCTTAGTCTCTGGTGGTCTAATTTCACCCAACACTCCTCACTTTGCATGGAGTTTGTTAATTCGATACCTCTCAGTGCTCCCTTGTGACCGTTCTTGAAATGAAATTTAATCAATGATAAAGACTTATTTAAGTCTATTAGTCATGTTCCCCTTAGCTAGCTGGAGGGCAGTTGTCATGTAATAAAGATTGTATTGGCAAGGGTGCACTGTAAGTATTTGTTGATTGAGAATTCGAAGAACAGGTAATTCAATTTCCATGTCTGGCCAGTTCACTGATCCATTCTGACCTTAGGTGCAAAATGAACAGAAATAACAAAATATTGTCCTTTTTATTGTGTTTAAGAATGGATTTTTGTCTTCAAATCTCCAAAGGGCTCTAAGATCCATACTCATATTCATACTCATCTAAAGAGCAGTCTATTTCTAAAATAGCATTTATATGTTCATGCAATTACCTTTGGAAAGAATGTAGGTTTTTATTTGCCTGCCTGTAAATATTAAATCATCTGAAGTACCTAGCTCTTTCTGTGTTAATTTAAAATGAAAATGTCATTCTGTGAGAATAAAACCATTTTTTTAAATCCAGGTTTTTCAATGAAAGATAAGAGACTTTACACCCATTGGAGACTTTAGTTGAGTGACTTCATAGCTAGTAGTGGTAACTTGAGATCAACTTTTAGGTTGAAAAGTAACTTAAGTAATGTGAAAGTAACTTAGAGGTCTTTGTAAATCAAAAATATCTCTTTTAGCTACATGTTTTGGAGAAACACAAGCATTTGAAATTCCTAATGACCACTTTGTTGTATTTTGAAAGTGCATCTGCTAAATTATCCAAATGTTATATTATACAAATGACTTATGTGGTTTATTGTCCAGTGTCTCTTTGTATATTAAATCATCCTCATGGAATGGAACAAGAATAGCCAGTTGTGAGAAAAGAATGACAAAAAAAAATGTTTGGAGTAATAGGAGACTTTAGCAGTCAGGGAACAAAACTAGAATGAAGAGTGACTAGTGTTTTTTTTGTTTGTTTTTGTTTGTGTTTTTTTTTGAGAGGGAATTTCAGTCTTGTTGCCCAGGCTGGAGTGCAGTGGTGTGGTCTCAGCTCACTGCAACCTCTGCCTCCCAGGTTCAAGCTATTCTTGTGCCTCAGCCTCCCAAGTAGCTTGGATTACAGGTGCCTGCCGCTACACCTGGCTAATTTTTGTATTTTTTAGTAGAGATGGGGTTTCACCATGTTGGCCAGGCTGGTCTCAAACTCCTGACCTCAGATGATCCATCTGCCTTGGCCTCCCCAAAGGGCTGGGATTACAGGTGTCAGCCACCACACTCAGCTGAGTACCTAGTATCAATCATTGAAAACACTAAGAAATTTTCAAAATATAAAGAGGAAGAGTGTCAAAGATGAATTTTGATTTGAGGTGGTTATGTGAAATTTGATGCACAATGTGAAGTCAGAACAATAAACTACTCTAATGTGTATAGGCAAAAGTGTGTTTCCTGTATTTGGCCATCCCATTCATAGTATAGTAATTCTGTTGATCTTTTAAAATGACTACTTTAATGTGGAAATTAACTTGATTGTGTGTTTGTGAAAACTGTACAAATTGAGTTTTATTGCTCATCACATTCAAAATATAACTTCAAAATGAGACCAACTCCTTCCCTCCAAATGTGTTGGCTCAGTTTAAATGGCTCATTTGAAACTTATTGGGGATTTCTTATAAAGGAACATAACATAAGTGCTCCAGTTATTTGCACTAGAGAATTTCTACAGTTAGTTATGGAGTGGATTGCAGCCATGTAGATCATGAGAGCAGACAAAATTGTTGGCTAGAAAAAAGTAGAACCCATTTCTCATTGCGGCTGGACCAGAAAAGTGTCAGGTAAGCAGGTGATAAACTGGGAAATCAGAAATAGAGCTAGCTTGGAAGTTGGTCACTTCGTTGGAGACAGGAAATTTTAAAGAGGACAGGCCGGAAGAAAGGACTCTACCAATGCAGAGAGAGAGCAGCAGGTACAGGAACTAAAGTAGATGAGGCAACCGCCCTCGGACAGGGAAAGAGCTTGAATTCCAGGTACTTCGTGGCCATCGTGCCTTGAGAATGTTTGGCCTGGCCTGTCTGCAGACTGTATCCTGGGTAGTTTACTCCGTTTTCCTGAGCAATGTCAGCAAACAAACCAGTATTTGACTCTGATTTTAATGGACATCATGAGGCAGAATTACCCTGTATACTTGTCAGAAAATTTTATCTTTTAATTAGTACCACCCATTTGAAGACAGAAAAAACACCACAAGACAAAATATCTGTATTTATAGAGATCCATTCCTTTGGATTAAATAAAGCAAAACAACACAAACAGATCAATAGATGAATATAGATAATCAGAAAGGTAGACATCATCCTTTTGTCTCCTTTCCTGCTCTCACTATTCTAACACTCCTTCTGAATTACACTTTGGTGCAAAATCATTGTTCTATACATATTTATAAGAAATAGGTGTGTCACAGGATCTTTAAGGTATCACTTTGCCAGCTCAAAACCTCTGTGATTGGTAGCCCCTCTGCTTGCATTTTGCTCACACCCCCTGGGCTCAACAGGTTGCATTTGGCTTGTGCTACCAGCCTAGTTCCCACAACTGCCAAGGGCAAGCAAGATGCGGAGTGGCAAGATGTGTATGAATGAGCAAACATGGGTCTGGTCACTGCTCACAGCCAGGCAGAGGCACTGGCTCTGTGTGAGGCTGTGGCTTTACCAGATGTACTGCAAGCTCCTCCTGCTGTGGGCACCAGCATCTGGATGGGGGAACACAGTGCACCCAAAAGTCAGAGATGCCAGGAACTGCGGAGCCCCCAAGAGAGTGTTTTAGCATGTCACAGCCTTGGTTCAGGAAGCCCCAACGTCTGGCCTATCAGAAAGGCCACAGTTCTTCTCTCCTTGTCACCTGCAGAATGGCAAGCGGGCAACGGGGGTGTGTGGGTGTGTTTTGGAGGGGGTGTTTCAGCTCATTTCTGTTACAGCTCTTTCATTCTCACCACCCTGCTCCAGCCTAGGGCTCCTGAGCTGGACTAGCCCCACCATTCCTTCCCATTATGTGGGGCAGCTGCTCAGCACCAGTGGAGGGTGGGAGGGCTATAGTGTTACAGCATCTCTGGCTCAGCAAATCCTGTGGTCTGGGCCCCCAAAAGGGTCACCACTCTTCACTCCCACAGTCCAGGGTGTCATCACCCACAGCTTGGTGAGCCAGCCAGGAACATGTTACAGCTCTTTTCACTCCTGCTGTTCAGTGGGTCCTGAGTTCTTGTCCCACATCCAGGAAGAATGAGGTTACACAGACAACTGTGGAGGGTTAGCAAGGCAGAGAGGAGCTTTACTGAGTGAAAGAACAGCTCTCAGGAGACCCTAAGTGAGTAGCTCCTATTTGCAGGCAGGTCATTCTAACTGGTGTCATGAGTCTGGCTGAGTCAGGGGATTTTATGGGCCTAGAATGGAGGAAGTGCCTGCTGATTGGTCTTTGAGTGGCCATGGGTGGACCTGGAAAAGCACCATCTGATTGGCTGCGAGGCATCAGTGGAGTTCTCACTCCCTTTCTGGATTCCTCACTGAACTGGCAGCTTGGCCCTCTGGCTTCAGGCCACCACTGGCTTGAAGGTGGGGCTTCACTGGGGACCCACTTCTTCCTGCCTAGGATCCTGCCTGCCTCCCACCACTATTGATATGCTGTTCATGGCACCCACCCAGGCTGTCCTTGCCGAAGGGTGCCCACACCCATGCAGAGCTGGCCTCAGCCCCCTGACCTCCCTCCCATGATCATTGGTGCCCACAGTCTAGGAGGGGCTGAGGGGGCAGGAGGCTGTTGTGTCTGCACCACCGAAGCATGCACACACCTAACTGGGTCATGATGGCACCCAGGCTTGGCCACAACTTTGCTCCATCCTGGAGCAGGTGTTGAGAGTGGAGTTGGGCTGTGGCATAGGAGCAGGCACTTCCAAGCCTGCTAAAATGGGAGGCTTCCCTGACCCATGAGTTAATTATGTACGGAGCACAAGGATGCCCAGGTCTGAAGCTGCAGCTGGGCAGCTGCAGCTGTGCCCAGGAGTGTGGGCTCTTACCCCACCAATTCAGTAGGGAACAGGGCTCCCACCGGGATCCTGGCCCACACCACCTCCATGGAGCACACAACCCCAGCAGTGCGTCTCTCACCATAGCTGGCTTCCTTGCAGCAGCTGTTCCAGACAGGCTGCCACTGTCATTAGTTCAATAAAATGGAATTCAGTATTTACTGTGTAGATTCTAGTTAAGAAAAGAGGATTGGAGTCAGACATACCATGCTTTAAATTTGGTCTCTGCTAATTTCTAGTCATGCAAACTTGGAAAAGTGAGGTAAGCATTTTGAGCCTCATATCACTTTCTGAGTAACAGTAATTACTTATATGGGGTTGTAAAGATCCAAATAAGGTTATATAAACCAATCACTTAGGAACAGGTTAGTATACAGTATATCCTAAACAAAATATCCATGCAAACATAACTGCAGTTGTTGAGGACATTGTTCACCAAAGGAAAGCTATGGAAGGAACTACTCTTGAGTCTCATTCCCAGAATAGGGGTTCAAGTCCTGACCAGACAGTCTAATGTTAATTTTGTTAATACCCTGACTCCAGCAGTTTTCTATAATTTTGTTTTCTCTTGGTTCCTATAAAACATTGAGCCAAAATTTTAACTCCCTTAAAGCAAAGCAGAGAGCTTTGGGGCATATAATTTTAGGTCCTAAACTCACACCTGTGTTGTTCTTGTAATTTTAAAATCCTATTTTATATATTATATTTATATGTCATATGTTATACATTTTCTAATTTTATACTTTATTTTGCTGAAAATTTTCACTGTTTTATAAGTGCCTAAGTTTGGCGTATAAGTAAGTTATCTCTTACCTAGATGTATAGAACATTGATTTTAAAAGTAGGCATTATTCCCTGTCAGTTTTATACATATATATTGAAAAAACGGTGAGATTTGTGACAATTTCCGAAAACTCAGACAAATAATATAGAAATATCAGAAAAATATCAAAAATTAAGAAATATCCTAAAATTAAGAAAAAGATGTTATGAATCCATAAAATATATGTAGACACTAGCCTATTTTATCATTTGCTACATGAAATATACACATATCAATTATAAAAAGCTAAAATTTATAAAAATGTATGCACACAAACATAGACCATACCTGGTGTCATTGAAGTCGAGGTAAGGCTTCAGTCAATGGTAGGCTATTAGTAGTTAAGTTTTTGAGGCGACAAAAGCTAGATGCAAATTTCCAGCTGTGCAAAGGGGTCAGAGCCCCTAACAGTTGAATTATTCAAGGGTCAACTGTAGTTGGAAATGTGGATTATAAAATACCTTCTTCAATGCAATGGTCCACTAAGGGCTTACATTTATTCTTAGATTAGCTATCTTGATATGTCCTTGTATGCTAAGAACTTATACAATTCAAAATCTGCAAATAGATTCATACAAATCTTCTGAAGTAATTTATTCACCCAATTCAAGAAATCTTGATTGAAATTTTCACATCTTTAGTCTGTTTTGTATTCTTTTATAATATAAACAATGAATTTATTGATAATGCCTGCCTAGCAGAGTGTGAAATTTCTATTTTGAATAATACAGTCTAAATATAATCAAAGCTATGATCAGGAAATGCTGCCCTTCTAGTTGCTAGGGTACTGGCTGGGAGTATAATAAGCACAGATGATAATGATATAACTTTATGCCAGCCAGCTGATAAGTGATGTCAACTTATTGTAATAATCATTTTGGAACATATTAATATAGCCATCAATAGCCTAAAGCTTGGTAAAACTTTAATTTCTAGATATAAGAAGAAAATGTATATACTTTATATTGGTCATATTTCTAAATATGGAAAGAACTACTCTTGAGTTCAATAGGATAAGTCAATAATATTGATGCAATGTGAGTATGTTTTCCTATTTTCCATTAGAATGTTTCTAACATATTGCATGAAAATGAAGGATTCATAATTTTATAATATTTTCAGTATGGTTAGAAAACTTAATTTAAGGATGTTTCAAACTATGATTTATGAAATAAAGACTTAAGAATTCCAAACATCATTTTAAAGTCTTGCTTTATTAATTTTGCTTGCCTTGTTGGAATTCTGTTCAAGGCATTATTATGTTAAATAAATTATTGGGATATTATAATTTAAATTATAAATTTATTTTAACAAAGAAAAAGGAAGACATTTGTCCAAGAATAATCTTGTTATTGTTGCTTAGAAAGTCAAATTTATTTAAGGTAAAAAAAAAAAAGATAAAAGTCTTTATGACCAGTCTCTGTTCTTTCCAGTAAGCAAATAACAATTTGACTCCTTTTTGGGGAAAGAAGACTGGAGTACTTGGCTCAGTAAGTCTTTCCTATTGCTGTTTTTTAAATAAAGGCTATGGCTTTATCTTTCTGTTTTCACTAGCTCTTACGTTAAAATACATGTGTCCTTGTATATTGAGTAGCAGTAAGTAAAAATAATTCAAATCAGTATATTTTAAGTATTAGATTTTAGGCAAGAATTATTACTTCTTTTTTTCTCATAAGTTATTGGGGTACAAGTGGTATTTTGTTACATGGGTAAGTTCTTTAGTGGTGATTTGTGAGATTTTGTTGCACCCATCACCTGAGCAATATACACTGCACCACATTTGTAGCATTTTATTCGTCACCCCCATCCCAGTCTTCCTCCCAAGTACCCAAATCCATTATATTATTCTTACGCCTTTGCATTCACATAGCTTAGCTCCCACATATCAGTGAGAACATACGAAACGATGTTTGGTTTTCCATTTCTCAGTTATTTCACTTAGAATGATAGTCTCCGGTCTCATCCAGGTCACTGCAAATGCTGTTAATTCATTCCTTTTATGGCTGTGAGATTGCATTGTCGAAGATGAGTTGGCTATAAGCATTTGGGTTTATTTCTGGATTCTCTATTCTGTTCCATTGGTCCAAGTGCCTATTTTATACCAGTATCATTGGTGTTTTGGTGATTATGACCTTATAGTTTGAAATGGGGTAATGAGGTGCCTCCAGATTTGTTCTTTTTGCTTAGTCTTGCTTTGGATATGCAGGCTTTTTTTGATTCCATATGAATTTTAGAATTGTTTTTTTCTAAACCTGCGAAGAATAATGGTGCTATTTTGATGGGGGTTGCTTTAAATTTATAGATTACTTTTGGCAGTTTGATCATTTTCACAATATTGATTCTATGCATCCATCAGCATGGGATGTAGTTTCATTTGTTTGTGTCATCTGTGATATCTTTCGGCAGTGTTTTTTAGTTTTACTTGTAGAGGTCTTTTGGCTCCTCCTTTAGGTATATTCCTAAGTATTTTAATATTTTTGCAGCTATTGTAAAAAGGGTTTGAGTTCTGGATTTGATTCTCTAGTTGATGGCTATTCGTGTATAGAAAAGCTACTGATTTGTGTACATTAATCTTGTATCTGGAAACATTGCTGAATTCCTTTTTCAGTTCTAGGAGCTTTCTTGAAGAGTCCTTAGGGTTTTCAAGGTAAACAATCATTTCACCGGCAAACAGTGACAGTTTGACTTCCTCTTTACTGACTTGGATGCCTTTTACTTCTTTCTCTTGTCTGATTTCTCTGACTAGGACTTCCAGGACTATGTTGAAGAGGAGTGGTGAGAGTGGACATCCTTGTCTTTTTCCAGTTCTCAGAGGGAATGGTTTCAACTTTTCCACATTCAGTATTATGTTGGCTGTGGGTTTGTGATAGATGGGTTTTATTACAGAAAGGTGTGTCCCTTGTATGCCCATTTTGCTGAGAGTTTTACTCATGAAGGGATGCTGGATTTTGTCAAATGCTTTTTCTGCATCTATTGAGATGATTATGTGATTTTTGTTTCTAATTCTGTTCATGTGGTGTATCACATTTGGTAACTTCATATGTTAAACCATCCCTGCATCCCTGGTATAAAACTCACTTGATCAAGGTGGATTATCTTTTTATGTTGTTGGATTCAGTTAGCTAGTATTTTATAAAGGATTTTAGCATTTATGTTCATCAAAGATATTGGTCTATGTTTTTCTTTTTTCATTATGTCCGTCCTTGGTTTTGGTATTAGGGTGATGCTGGCTTCAGAGAGCGAATTAGGAGGGTTCCTTCTTTATCTTGTGGAATAGTGTCAAAAGGACTGGTACCAATTCTTATGTCTGTAGGATTCTGCTGTGAATCTGTGGGTCCTTTCAGGATTGCTGGTTTTTTTCTTGCAGTCGATCTGGAGCTAAAATTTATGATGCGAGCTTCCACACACTGCTCTGTCTGGAGTCACAGTCTAGTCCTGCATCCCAATTCTCCAATAATTACTACTTCTAGGGCAGGATGTTGTACTGGCAGAACAATGCCTAACCGTTAGTAGGTACCATCTTCTCAGCCCACATGGAATCCTATCATTATCTGTAATTGCCCCACCACCCAAAATAGCCTGCTCCACAGTCAAGTTTCTTGACTACATCATGATTTCCTTGTTGTCCACTATTTCCACTTGTCAACCATTTAAGTATGTCTAGTCTTTCTTGCTACTCTTTTATTTTTAACTTCATTAAAAATTCATTCCTTTGATTCTTGTATTAATATTTTCTTCCATTTAATCAGCTGTGTCCTTTCCTTATGCCCCTTTTTTTGAGAAATTAGATTTAACTTCCCAAGATTTCAAAGAAAACTGCTAATTCCTAAACTCACATGCAAACTGACATAGTTTGGCTGTCCCCACCAAGTCTCATATTGAAATGTAATACCCAGTGTTAGAGGTGGAGCCCGGTGGAAGGTGATTGGATCATGAGGGTGGTTTTCTTATGACTTAAACCGTTCCCTTGGTGCTGTCCTTGCAACAGTGAATGTGAATTCTCATGAGATCTGGTTGTTTGAAAGCATGTGGCACCTTCCCCGTCTCTCCCTTGTTACTGCTCTTGCTGTGCAATGCACCTGCTCCCTCATCGCCTTCCACCCTGAGTAAAAGCTCCCTGAGGCCTCACCAGAAGCCACATAGCTGCAGGGGCCATGTTTGCACAACCTGCAGAACCATGAGCCAATTAAACCTCTGTTCTTTATAAATTTCCCAGTCTTAGGTGTTTCTTTATAGCAATGCAAGAACAGCCTAATACACCCACTGTATTTTTTTTTAAATTCCCTTCAGGTCATGGCCAAATCCTGCAAATATGTATTAATTAAATACTCTTCTATACTCTCAAGAGACTTCTAGTCTAATTATCCTCTTTCTCTTGATGTTCAACTTCTCTTTCTCTAGTGGATTCTTCCCACCAGATTTTAAGAGTTTTAAAACGGTTAAACACATTAAAGAATGGCAACATAAATCTTTGTTCAATTTCCCCTCATTTTCCAGTTACTTCCAACTATGTTCATGTCACTTTCTTCCACCGAAGAGAAGATTCTGTTTTGACCCAAAAGGTTGATAAAATTCAGCATGATGTAATAAAAATATAAAATTACGTGAAATAGAAATAACAGAAAGAACTACTTTACTGTCAAGCATTTTTTAAAAGTTTTTTCTCTTTTTAACCTTATGATATTTTGCTGACATATATTAGTTGTCTTTTGAATTGATAAAAGAAATGTATCCAGTTGTGTGACTAATCTCTGAGGCTGTTTCTTCACCAGTAAAAATAAGGGTTTGCTTTTGGTACATACAAGTTCTATTACACAAAGATGATAAAATTTAAATCATAAGGTTCCATAGATCAGGCAAAAACACATTTATGTTTTGATATCTTTACTATGTGCATAGTTTTCAAAGATGATAGGAGCTGTCTTCAATGATGTTTGTTTCTGGAAGGCATTGAAAAACTTAAATATAATTAGTTTACTCTTAACTGTTTTCTCATGAACAAGAGTCAGGCCTAGTGCGTTAAAGTATAGAAGCAATCTGGGTTTATTGTTTGGTTATTGGTCTGTATAATGCCTTTTTTAAAAATTGCATTTGAAGCAGCATTTATGCCCAAATTTGTTGAATGTAAGATTATTTAATTCAGTGTATACATATCAGATGATAACCTTAGTTGCTGTATTTCAAAATTTTTAAAAAATTAGATTTATTTTTAAATGAAGTATTTCAGTAGTGTCTAATTTTTAGACAATAGTGGAATAAACTGCTAGAGGGGAATTGTTGACATTCTTGTTCTAATTATAAGTATACTAAGAATAATAATGTGACAGAGTAACAGATCAGGGTTACTATAGATGAATATATGCTTGTAAGAAAAATGTTGAATTGTAAAGGACGTGTGAATAAAGTTTAATAGTGATTCACAAGTTTGGAGTAAAATTGTAATGTCTTTTACTGGTCATGAACTGTAGTTTTGCCAAGAGTCCATCAACACACACTGTCGGAGAAGAGCTGGAGAAAGTCATAATCAATCTGTGATTTTTGTATCAACCAAAACAAGGTGACAGAAATAGCTTTCCTTACACAGGGCTTAAGATACAAATATATGAATACGTCACTTTAGTGATAATGAAAACTGACTTTGTGACCTTGAGTAATCTTGGAAGGATACTTCCTTGGAAGGCTAGGAAATTGCAACCTTATGTAGAATGGGTTAAATTTGCCACATTGCTTTTATTCAATTTTAAAGAATGAATTCAGTTATGCTATTTGCATTTGTATTTAAATTTTTACATGAGAATGAGTTCCTAGCATTGGAAAGGTCTATGTCTTACGTGAAATTTAGGCATCTCCTCTATCAGCTTGACCTTCAGCTATTCTGTGTATTTACTGGCTGGACATTCACCTGTTCTTCTTAGTGTAGTAAAGCTATAAATAGAAGAAGAAGCAGAAAGGTTATCCAATCAAAGTGTGGAATATGGATAAAGGTCAAGGTGGTGTAGGGCATGCAATTCTAATTCCCAATATATACTAGACAATAAAAATCTTCTACCTCATTCTTGTGGCAAAAAAAAAATGTAATAATGAAATTGAAAATGCACAAATTATTTTTCATATAGGACTGTTGAAATGAAATGATAGTATTTTTCCATTTTCATTAAACTTTTACAATAATATTCTAATGCTTATCAAAAAGATGTCATAGGTACAAAATAGAAAAACAAATATGTATTTGAAAGTTCCATATTTTTACACATCTTCTTTTTATTCATTATTGAATTATAATCTGAATTATGTATAGGAAAAAGTATATGTGAGGTAAATCATAGTGACTGAGGAATCCAAAGTTTGAAAGAAATTAAGCTATGGCAATAGTTAAGGTAATAGGTTAATTTTTCCTTCAGTTTAAGTTATACTATTTATAGATATTTTACACACATCTCAATACTTGGATTCTCTTATTGATACCTTATATAACAACAACAACAAAAAAGACTTCACAGATGTGCATAAGTTGAAGTACCTGAGATATGGAGAGCATTCTTGATTGCCCACATGACCACTAGATGCAATCGTAATATTCTTATAAATAGAGAAACAGGAGATTTTACAAATAAACATGCAGAGGAGAAGACAATGTGGTCATGGAGGCAGAGATCAGAGTGATGCAGCCATAAGCCAGGGAATGCGAGCAACCACCAGAACTGGAAGGGGAAAGAAATGGAATCTCCCTGTAGCCTCTCGAAGGAGTATGACTCTGACACCATGTAGATACTGGCCCAGTAAAAGTAATTTCAGATTTCTGGCCTCCAGAACTAGGTGAGAATAAATATACGTTGTTTTAAGTCACCAAGCTTATGACAATTTGTTACAGCGGCCATAGAAAACAAATGAAAGGGATATTTTTTGGTGAAAAAAGCAGAGTGCTTGGCACATTTTTGCTGATAAGTATTCTTTATAATTACATTAAGGGGTTTTTTTTTAGGTAGAATTGCAACCAGTCTCACCATGGTGGAAATTATAGCACATAAATGTGGTGTTGGCACCTTAAACCTAGCTTACCTCAAAATAGTTCATCTCCTGATGTTTCAATTAATAAAAACCAGTTTAATGGTTGGTACATCCTCTGTTTAATCCCCAGAAATAGTGCAAACACATCAACTCACACTCGAACATTTCAGCTCTTAATACTGTGTATTAAGAGATTGGATATGCTATCCATTATCTCATAGTGCAGTGTTCTGAGCCTCACTCCTCATAGTTGAGAGCAATGAGGACTGAATAGGGAAATGAAAAACCTAGAATTGCATCCCGGATGGCCGACAGATTCCACTTCCATGTCTCTTATTTTTCCAAGTGTTTAAAAAAAGGCAGAAGTGCTATGTCACGAATCTCTTCCAGTGATCCGGGATATTTATTCTAAAGAAGAAGAGAAATGGAAATGTCAAAATGTAGGTAGCGTGAAGGAGGATAAGTCTGTGGCATCCTTTGGTGAGGATCATGAATGATGTGATATCCTGGGCATCTGGAGAAGCGAAGTTTAGAGTAGAAATTATGGAGGATAAGGATGACATAGCATAGATAGGTGGCCACAGTATAATTTCACAATATTTTTGAAAACCTACCCTATCACTGTCCCTGTCCATATGCCCTAGACATTGATCATTTACAGCCTGACAATGTAGGAGATTTCTGAGTGTGGCTAGAAAAGAGAAAAGATCCATAAACTGCTCCCTGAGGAACCCTAACTTTTGAGAATGGAGGGATGAGGAGAAACAGAAATGGAGAACAGGAAGAAGAGACCAGAGAAGTAGGAAGAAAACTAGGAAAGTATGGTTTCCTGGATGTCCAGTGAAGACAGTGTTTCAGTTAGGAAAAAGACATCAACTATCCCAAGCGGATGTCAAGTAAGATGAAGATTGAAAACTAACTCTTGATTTTATTAGAGTGGAGGCCCCTGGTGATCCTCTTAGAAAGCAATTTTGGCAGAGTTGTCTGGTGCATTACGTCATAATGAAATAAACCTTTTCCAAGATATTTGTAGGAACTAGTCCTATGAGTTCAATAGGTACTCTATGAAATTTGATGGAATTGCATGATTGTCTTAAATTTCAGATACATCTCTTTCCCAAGGAACTTCTGCTGTTAAGTCAACAAGAGTTAGATGGAGAATAACAAGAGGAAAATCACAGGCAGTCAGACTAAAGAGCTTTTCTAAGGAGTGCTCTCATGAAAGAGGAGAAATGAGGCAGTGTCTGGCAGAAAAAGTTGGATCAACCAAAAAATACTTTAAGATATATGGGAGTGATAATAAGTTTATATGGTAATGAGAATCATTTGGTAAAAAGAAAAAAAAAAACTATTGACACTGAAGACATAGGTGGAGAAACAACTGCTAGAGCAAGTCATTAGGAAGGAGAAAAGGGATAGGATCAGGGACACAGCTGTGGGGAGTTGACCAGAGGTGGAGAGTACAGGGAGGGTTGACGGTTGACTATCACTGTCACCAAGAGTTACGGAAGAAGTGGTGTCAGAGGGAGTTACAGTGATCCCGGAAGCTCAAGGAAATAAGGTAGAATGACCCAAATGTAGATGGGTAATTCCAACCAACAAAGTAGAGGTGAGATTTTTCTAGTGACTTAAGATTCAAAGCTGGCTTTTTTTTTTTTTTTTTTTTTTTAAGAATAATTTGTAAATGTCAAATGAGTAAGGAAGATGCATTTCTGGGTTACTTAGAATCCAGGTAATACAAGGAATAAGGGGCTGGAGGAGCTCATAGCACAGGGGAGAGCAAGAGAATGAAAAGAAGGATCAGAGAAGAAGGTGAAGTACAGGGTATTTTGCAGATAAATGTGAATTCCAGGGGGCTCGCTGTAGGAGCTTCTAGAGTTGCAGATAAGTGGGAGATGAGGTCCACCAAATAAATCGCAGTAGATGACCTGGGCTTTGCTTGGTGACAGACCTAATAAGAAGTAGGGGGCATGATGCGATCACTTGTATGCTTCTAAGGTAGTTTGTGCTGCCACGGCTATGAGTGACATTGAGGGGAGGAGAGTTAGTGGACTTAGAAAAAGGAGATGGAATTCTGGGGATCCTACTTGATTATTGCTGGAGAGGTAGTGTCCTTTGCAGAGGCCATCTTGCTGCGAAGTCACAGGACTCCTAAGATCCCTATTATCTCCAGCCTATGCAGGAAGTTAGCAAAAGTTTCAAGTGCCTAGAATCTCAGGGGACCTACTTGTCTTTACTTATTTAAAAAAAAAAAGTGGGGGGGGTGAGTACCTTCTCCAAATGTACGTAATTAAAATCATTTAAATGATCATTTAAATACAGGGTCATTAAGATAAATGCCTTATCATATATCAGAGGCATGGAATTAGGAAAGATAATCATGACAACTCTCAATTCATAGAATGGATGTAATTGAAAAGGTGGTATAGCATATTCATCCTAGCTGAGCAGGGCCATAGCTAAACCAGGCCAGGTAGATGCATTATCATGTGTAATAACCATGAATTATCTTTCTTGCGGCTAAGAACATTTAAGAATTGACTAGCAGTGCAACCTTGACCAAACTGGGAGATAGAGAGTTGTACTTAAATGTTTACATTTAATTTGATTACCAAGTGCTGAAATCGTGCTGTCACAAACTACCACTCATGTAAGAATTAAATGATAAGGGACAAATTTAGTATATTCTTTTGTAACGCATTACTTGAATTGAGAAAATTATCTCGAAAAATAAATGCTATCTATACCCTTCCACTTTGGAGGATTCTGCCATTTATGAGAGAAGATCAGCCATATTAAGTTTTCCTTGGCACTTTGCAAACTCTCCTACCCTGCCTACACACACACACACACACACACACACACAAGCAGCAGAAAACACGAGTGGTTAGCCAACACTCTACTTCAGCCCTTATGCTTCTCTAACACCAACTTAGTAGATAAGCATGATGATTTTTCCACTATCAATATATGGGCAGTGCTATGTGGTCAAATAGGCTCACCCTATAATTTAAAATTTTGTGTTCAGGTACAAACACCAAGATGAGAGACTCTCTTCAAGTATCTTGTCAGGTGATAATGCAAAAAGAGATCTGATCCCTTGATTGTCATTGGTGACTAAGGCATTATAGGTAATGTAGGTGACAGACTTGAATAGCCAATGGGATTACCAGCAGTGCTTTTCAGACTAAATTGTCCTGAAAACATATTGAATGTTAAGTGAACATTACATATTGATATATATTTTAAAAATAAGGGGTTGCAAAGTAGTACGGTGCATCTCATTGTTTTTCATTTAGTAGAAGCCACTGTTTTTTTTTTTTTTTTTTTTTTGCTGAATTATTGAGAGGCTGAATACTAACATGCTTCTAATTTTGACTAGGGCTCTACTATTTGAATTTAAAAGAATTTGCATGGTTTCTAATTAGTCATATAGACAAAGGAAGAAATGAAAAGCAAATTAGCAAAACAATTTTAGATTATAAATTCTCTACTTTGAGAACTGAATAGAAAACTAAGAAGGATAAATAATGAGAAGTCTTCCCCCATATCAGTAGTTGAGGAGCCAAATAATATTGAACAGCTGTGAGTGATGATTAATGAGTCTGTGAAGTCCACAAAACATTGACAATCTATAAAGTCTAAAAGCAGTCCTGATAAGGGAAAGGTGGTGTTTTATTGGACATTTCAGTGTCCTTCCCCCAAGTCATAGTAGGAGGAAGACCAAGAAAGGGAAGGAGACGAAATCCTGATGTTGATTGTTGTAAAATACTGATCATGAAAATAATTAATTTTAAATAGATTAAAAAATTACCAAAGCCATAGTGATGTCAAATCGTGAGGATAGGGAGAAAGTACCACATGGATAATATATTAAATATGCAAACAGTGTTTCAGAATGTACATATGACTATGAATATATTTTTAGTGTTTTCCATTTTTAATATAAAAGGCAATGTTATATTTAAGCACTACCATTATATTTTCATATAATTACTGCAAATAATTTTTTAACTAGGCAGGGTATAAATAAATAAGCAGATATTTGATATATTTATAGTGTCACAATCAGGAGACTTATGTAACCATATGCCAGGAACATGCTTAGCCATGCTCTTATTTGATCCCAAATGAAAACAAAATATTTTTGTACACTTGTCCCTTCTTTCTTACATTTTCTTTTCTGTGCCATTGATAAGATAGAAGTGAAAAATAAAATGTATTTTGTTTTTTAAAAAATACTTTGAGTTCCAAATCTTACAGTTTTTACTTAATCCATTGTATTTGTAACTTTGTGTGAAGAATTTGATTAAATAAAACATTTTAAAAGATAAGTCTGTGGAGAAACAACCTATAAAAATACAAAAGAGAGAATGAGTTCTTTCCTAAGTACATAGTACATTGAAAGTGTAGGCCCAAGATTAAGTTTAACACAGAATCTAGAATTGAAGGACTCAAGAAAACTTGAGTATTCTGTAGATCTGAGGCAGCGAGGCGCCAATAGGTAAAGAGAAAAGTATCTGTTTTATGGAGTTATCATGCTTAAAGAAGGTCAAAACCAGTTAAGGTATGCATTCAGTTCAAGTTAATGTGTATTTATTTATTTATTTATTTTTGAGACAGTCTCTCTCTGTCACCCAGGGTAGGGTGCAGTGGTGCAGTCTCGGCTCATTGCAACCTCCGCCTCCCAGGTTCAAACCATTCTTCTGCCTCAGCCTCCCAAGTAGCTGGGACTACAGGTGTGCACCACCGTGCCCAGCTAATTTTTGTATTTTTAGTAGAGACAGGGTTTTGTCATGTTGGCCAGGCTGGTCTCGAACTCCTGACCTCAGGTAATCCACCTGTATCAGTCTCCCAAATTGCTAGGATTACAGGCGTGAGCCGTGGTACCTGGCCAAGTTGATGTGTGTTCTGTTGGAGACATTTCTTACCCTGTGCTCAGGTGGGGACTTGCAACCAAAGGGACTAAGCAGAGATTATATTAGGGAATTTAATATAAAACTGCGAATAAGAAAGGAGGATCAGCATCTGTAGCTAATAATTTACATGACCCTCAAAGAGAGGAAATCTAAGGAAAAGTAATGTCCAGGTAGCAAGAGCTTTAGGCGGTCAAGAACCTCTTGACACTTCAGTGGGAAAAATTCTGTGCCTCTATATTTCTCTGAATCTATGAATTTCCTTGAACTTTTAAAATTTAGAACTACACACATCCTTTAATGATTTCTCAGCACCATAATTTCTAATGCCAAAGCAATGTGGCAGAAATTGAAACAAGTAATAACTTCTGCTATTGTTATGCTAACAACTCTCTCTTCCAAGTATTATCAGGTAGACAGGTAACTCAAATACAAAAAGACCCACAAAGTCCATTTTGCAGTTACTCAAGTCCAAGTACCAAGACTCACTGCTGCCCATCTTTGCTTTCTGTCCCTGGGGCAGCATTTGCTTATTTGAAAATAGTACCTGGTGTTTTTATCTGATAGAAATGAAGAGTTGAAACAAGTCTGAAGTGGGCACCTACAGCTTGCTGGAAAACTCTTAAAAATCACGAAACAACTGCACCAAAATAAGCCATTTGATTTTTGTTATCAAATCACTTGTAAGACATGTATACTTTTATTTGAGTAGAAGAGCTGTCAAAAGACATTTGAAAACAGGAACTAGAACTTCGATTTTCAAACATATAATATCAAGACAATGACTTAAATGTATCTCTGGGGAATTTTACCCTCAATTTGTAGCATAAGCAAGGAATAGATAGATTACTTGTCAATATTTCTTAATAGGCAAAGAAAAGCCTAAATGAGACCACAAATGGAACTGGCAGTACAATAAAAATGAGAAAGTAAGTATGGGCTCTATTGTGGATTTCTGCTGTGTATATTCATGAAAGTCACTCAGCTTGATAAGCTAGCCTTTTTAAATACCAAGAACAAATTGTTAAAGAACTCTCAATATACTTTTGCCTACTTAATCAGTTCCTTATTATTATGCTATAACATATTATCCATCTCGGATTTGAATGAGTATCTGACTTTGTGGCTTCTGCAAGTAGTGAAGATGCAGGTTTCAAGGGTTAATTCTTGAATGGTCTTGCTTGCATATTCAGTTTTGTGTGGTCCAGAATTAAATGCAGTCTTGGTAAAAGTAAGTTTCACTGTAACTTGGGCAAAAGAGTATGAATTAATATGGATGAATTCTGCAGTGGGAATGGAGTAGAGTTGAATGATTAAGAAATCCAATTTTGACTGCCACTGGATCAGCCTGGATATCTGTATGTGACCCAAGCTCAACATGTGAGGATTGCATCTTCCTGTTAAATGTAACTTCAGATACGGCAAGGCTAACCTTTTTTACAAGCTAGTATTCCTTTTGTATCCGTAGTTATATGCATTGGTTTAACATGAAACATCTCTGTGAGATTAAAAGGCAGAATCAGAAACCACATGATTCCTTCAATTATATGTGCTCATGGCTACAGGTTTCCAATAAACCTTGTTTTTATTTCATACTTCAGCGTCTAATATGAGGGAGACGTTATTACTTCCATTGCCCAGATAATACACCTTTATGAGATTGCACAGCCAGAACAGAAAAGACCCTCTATATAAGGATTGTCTTCATTCTGTTTTATTTTTCCATATGACACCTTGATTTTTCCTTGAAAATAGCCCTCTAATTTTTGTTACTTAATCAAAGAAAAATTCCAACATATGCATGCAGCAATAAAACTCAAATGAACATAGGAAATGCTTTTAACACATTTATTCATTCATTCTCCCATCATCTACAAGATATATATTAATGGCTTACTATGTGCTAGACATGCTACCATTTGCTGGCAGTTAAAAAAAAATTGAGTAAGCCACAAATCATTCAATATAAGCAACTTATTTGGATGTATCAATAAAATATTTTAAATTCAGCAAACATTTTAAACTTTAGATTAAACTTCATTGAGCATGGAGCAACATACATGTCAGTTTCAGGCTGATAAGAGGCAGAGGCATTTGGGAAGATAGCAAATTAGCATTTGTTTAACCAACATTTATTGGCACCTACTTTAGGTCAAGGTGCAAAAAGCTAAGGCTAACAAAATAAGTTAGAAACAAAATTGACTTGAGAAATTTTCATCATTCCTAAATCTGGCATCCCTAGAAGCTATTTTAAGTGGAAAATAGGTTATCAGTAGCATCCCCAAGTGCTATTCTGGAAAATTTTTATGTGTCAAATAATAAGTGTAAAAATATTGTTAAATATATTCTAACTGAACAATATGATTCTACCCTCAATTATTGGCTAACCTCTCTCTCTCCACACATTTCTGGAAATACATAACTTGCAAATAGAAAATTATTTTACCAATACAGTGTTTTTTGTGAGACATATTTTTTCCAATGCTCTTTCTGATTCGTTTTGGCAAAAACCTTCAGTTAGATACTGATATGATGGTAGCATTTAACACATTTTTTTTAACATGAGAATTCTGGACTTTTTGCAACACTCACTCACTGAGTCAAGGAGCTGTTGTAAGAAAGCTTTGGCTTTAGCTTTCTCAGCTACCGCCACAGGTAGAGGGTGAGGAGCCAACTAGAAGAACCGACTAAAAGAACCAGCCAAGGAGTGTGTGTATGTACGGGGAGGACAGCAGGCAGGACACCTTCCCATAAACTTGTTCTAAGTTGACTGCTTGTAGTTAGCGTGCCTTCGTGTTCTTGTGCATGTGATTTTACTTATTTCTAATACTGGCTATAGGATGCATATAATAAATACAGATCTCCAGGGCTTCGATCATTTCATTTTGCTCTGCCTTTTCAGTTTTGGCTTTAGACGCAGAGGTATTACCTGAATTTTTTTATTCAGATCTTAATTTGAAGTTCAATTCTTAAGCATCCTGGCATTTTCTTTTTCAGTGCTCATCTTATAAAATTGTAAGACTCTTTAGAATTAAAATCGTGGCATCTAAACCAGAAAGGCACAAAAAGCATGCTTCACATGCACATTATAAAACAACACAGTATACAGAGGGTGCTAGATTTTGCAAACCAAAAGATTATGTATTATGTGGAACATATTCTAAAAATTTAGTAATCGTCTCTCATTCAAACTTAACTGGCCAGCCAGTACTTTATCTGGCAATCCTAAGTATAGATATTAATGAAATAGAAAATTATGATTACTAGGCCATCCATTAATTCTTCTGACCATACACAAAACTACCCAAAGGGAAGTTACTAATTCAATAGATGACATTATTTTTGTATATTAAATTACAGCGTGAAGTTAACTAACTTAAATTGCTTCCAATAACGGAAAGGAGGCCAGATCTTATTCCCAGGAAGCTTTCCATAGAAAAATCATATCACCTGCCATGTTTTAAGTAAATAATATTTGGCCCAAATTTTGAAAACTTTCATCCTATTACTAGACACATAACTGTTAGAAAATAAACTGGAATGGTAGGCTGAGGAGAGAAATACAGCAAATTTTGATTTTTTCATCCTTTATTTTCTAATTTCTCTACTTTTGAAAGCACCTTAGGATCTCACTATGTTGACTACGTACTTTAGATCTTATCTCCACAAAAGAAAAACATAATTAGCTGGGTGCGGTGGCATGTGACTGTAGTCCCAGCTACTCTGGAGACCAAAGTCAGAGGTACACCTGGGCCAAGGAGTTTGAGGCTGCAGTGAGCTATGATCATGCCACTGCACTTCAGCCTGGGTGACAGAGACCTTGTCTCAAACAAACAAAAAATCCTCTGAGTACTTAAAAAATTGTAAATCTAATTAAAAAGGCTAAAAATAAAGAAGTTCGATGCTAAGAGTTACACACACACACACACACACACACACACACACGTGGTTCTAGTAGCAATGGAAAGTTGAACTATTTATATTAAGTCCTTTAGAAACCACATGTGGCTAGGCATGGTAGCACATGCCTGTAATCCTAGCACTTTGGGTGGCTAAGGTGGGAGGATCCCTTGAACCAAGGAGTTCCAGACAAGCCTGGATAACAGAGTGAGACCCTATCTACAAAAAATTTAGAAACTTAGCTGGAGTGGTGGTACACGCCTGTGGTCCCAGCTACTCAAGAGGCTGAGATTGGAGGATCACTTGAGCTCAGGCGGTCAAAGCTGCGGTGAGCCATGATCATCACACCGCTGTACCCCAGCCTGGGCAGCAGAATCGGACCCTGTCTTCAAAGAAAAAAAGGGAAGCTAAATGTGTGTCCTAACTGTGTGTTATTGACCAAATTGTTCATCCTTTTTATTCATCAGTTTCTTTAGGGACAGTAGGGATTCCTTCTCTGGGTCCCCTCCGACGACAGTGTGGGAGCCGTCTTTCTCTCTCTCCCTCTGTCTACTAAATCACTATTCTCCAGAGAGAAAAAAGTAGGGATAGTAAAACTAACACAAAGTATTGTTTCAAGCATAAAATGAGTCGGTATAAAATGCCTGACTCATAGTAAGTGCTCTATAAGTGTTAATGGAAGTTGTTATTATTACTATTATTACTGTGTAGAAAATAAAAATTTTTTTGAGATGGAGTATCACTCTGGAGTACAGTGACACAATCTCAGCTAACTGCAACCTCCACCTCCTGGGTTCAAGCAATTCTCCAGCCTCATCCTCCTGAAATAGTAGCTGAGATTTCAGGCATGTGCCACCACGCCCAGCTAATTTTTTTTTTTTTTTTTTTTTTTGGTAGAGACAGTGTTTGACTATGTTGACCAGGCTGGTCTCAAACTCCTGACCTCAGGTGATCCTCCACCTTAGCTTCCCAAAGTGCTGGGATTACATGGCTGAGCCACCACACTTGGCTGAAAACACAATTTTATGCTTTCTTGTTATTCTTATTTTTGTTTCTTGTCCATTGAGCTGCAGATTGGCAAATTTAGGAAGATACTAAAATATCAGAAGTTGCTGCTTGATCTTTCTGGAAACAAATCCAGGGAGAAGTTGAGGTGGTGGGAAAGCAGGGCCCCAGAGAGTGATAAGAAACAACTGTGATTTCAAACGTCTCCTTTAAAGGAATCTTAGCAGTGAGTTCCACAAAGACGTCTTTAGCTACCAGTGACAACTTTCTGATCAACTTGAAATAAAAATAGCAAACTGTCTTAGTCTTCTCGGGCTGCTGTAATAAAGTGTCATAGACTGAGTGGCTTACACAACACGGATATTCATTTCCTCCAGTTGTAGAAGCTGGGAAATCCAAGATCAAGCTGCCTGCAGATTCTGTTCTTAGTGAGTAACCTCTTCCTGGCTTCTTAATTGCTGTGTTCTCACATGGCAGAGGGAGGAAGCTCTGCTGTCTTGCTTTTCTTATAAAGGCATTAATTCCATCATAGAGGGTCCACCCTCATGAATTCATCTAAACCAAATTACCTTCCAAAGACTTCACCTCCCAATACCTTCATTTTGGGGGTTAAGGCTTTAAGATATAAACTTTGGGGGTGGAGGCATAAACATTAATTCCTTAACACAAACCAATACCATCTTGACTGAGTCTAGTCATACTGACCATGCTTGTCAATGCAGCATTTGACTGTGAACATAATTCTCCAAGAGAACATAAGATATCTAAGAGTCCCTTGCCTTTCATAAAACCTGTGCCTTGTTTCTTCATAAGTCTTAGCTTCAAGTGTTTTGCTGCTTTTTTCTACCTGCCTCCCCTTACCCCCATTTATTTTCTATTCAAAACTAAATGTGATTAGGAAGAATGACCCTTAAAAAGTGATGGGGAGCAGCACTTGCACATTAGAACTGGAGCTGGTCCTCCACAGCCTTCCTTTCCATTAGCACATCAATATTAGCTTGAAAAGATAGCACATGGCAAAGAGGGAAATGACTCACAAGTGATGTGCAGCCCAGCTGTGTGTATGTGATTTGTTTTCATAAGGGATTAAAAATAAATTCCTGATCCAATTTAAACTTTATAGAGAAATATATTTACCTGTGTCCTAGATACATATTATGTCTATTTTTTGAACATGTACATATATATTTTTCTTGGTAGGAAACGAATTTGAAGACTAAGTTAATAATGAGGTAGAAGGAATGAGGTTAATTTAAATTGAAAATGAAAATTTGTTAGGATTATTAGGTTCCTTATATTGAAGGCTCTAACAAAATGTAATTTATATATTAAATAAATTCACACAAAAACAAAAATACTTCTACCCTTTAATAATTGCTTTAATATAATTATAGAATACAAAGACCAATTTCAAATACGTGACACACTTTATAATTTTAACATATTAAAAATATTTAATTTTAAAGGGAAAGATTATTATTTCCAAATAGTATTTTTATGTGTGATCTCTATAAAAGAATCTATAAGAAGTTTAGGATGTATTTTCATGGCATTAACTAATAGAACTGCAGATTTGGCATGCATTTATGTTTAGTGAATTGTAATATATGATAGAATAAAAAATGTTAAATTATTTTTGGAGAGAATTGCTTTTTTTCTGGTATATGTTTCTGGAAACTATCTTTTAAAGTAAAATATTAAAAAACAAATATTGCATTAGGAGTAAATATTCAGCTAGAATGTAATTAGATTAAATTTTCCCCTTCATTAAGCAGATGGACAAATCTGATGTACATTTTCATTTCAAAAGCATATTATAAGGGAAAACACATAAATGTAATCATAAGCATTCTCATTAATTTATGTTTGATTTCTTGCCATTCTGCATACATATCTAGTTGCACATCTATGCAGGGCATGATCTTGAACCAAATAGCTGCTTTAGGGGCTATGGATCATCATTATATTTGGAAGGCTTTCTGTCACTTACAGGCACATATCCCTAAAAGTAACACTGTTAGTCAGTCACCCAAATATTTCAAAACAATGGCAGGTAATGAAGTGAGCAACTATATAGAAATCCTTTTGAAATTACTGACTAAAATTTGTAATTTATCATAATAAATCACTTTTAAGATACCTACTGTGGGCTTATATGTAGACCTCGGCTACACCCAACTTAATAAATAAGGAAGATGTTATATTTCAAGTAAAGTCTACCAAATATATTGGTTTCAAAGATGAACACCTAATTACTCTTGGAAAATGTTGTTTACTTGAGGGCAGAGAATGTCTTTTACTTTGGCCTCAACATTACTTAACAAAATGTCAAGGCATAGGGTGAGTGATTAATAAATGCTATTGAGCTATTGAAACAAAAATGCCAAGGACTTAAGCAGCATTGTGTTCCCAAATACTACTATTAAGCTTATTCTGTTTGAGTGCGACTTCAGATGATCCATGCCTCATAAATCTGAGGACTGCTTTTTTCCTCAATAACATTTCTTTTAGTTAAAATACTTTCAATAATTAATAATTGATAAGCAAAATGAATATGGTCACTGCCTTAAAAAAATTTACTCTAGTCAAATAAATAAGTACTCAAAAAACTATAAAATTACAAAATGTTTTTAAGTTCTTTAAAGGGAAATAAGTTCTGTGTAAGGGTATAACCACACATATGTCCTGCTTATGTAAACATTTCAAAAGCAACCCACAAAAATATCTATTCATAGATTCTTCATGTACAAGAGAAAATAAAAACATGTCTGGTAATGATAGATCACAATGTTTGGATAGGTCCACTTTTGGGGAAGAAGGAAAGAGAAAGGAAGACATAGTTTGATCATATCTATATTTGAAAATTTATATAAAAACACAATGAAGACATCACAAATTGTTGAGTTCTGTTAAAGCTCAGGAGTGTCTATATGAATTATTTAGTAAATGTTTGATGTTTCGTAAAATGCAAGTTCTCCTTAAATAAAAGAATGTTATCTAGACTGAAATCTGAAGGACGAGTAAAGAGGACTTAGGTGAAGAAGAGCTGATGGAGTCAATCAAGAGAGAGCCTTACAGGAGTAAGCTCTTGGAAATAGGACACAAGTTATATATATGTATGTATACATATGGGTGCACAAACATGTTTGTATATGTATGTACTGTTTCTTTTATACATTTATGAACTCTGCTTAAATTATTAAATATTCCTAAAGTGTTTACTGCCACAATAAATCTATATCATTAATTATATGCAATCTAAATTGTGGATTAATCATTTTAAGAGGTTAAATTTAATAAGAACAAACATATGAAATAAAGAAATGCCTTCTCTGTGCTTTTACACAATGAAATATGAAAATCAAAGCACTACCACAGTTGTTCTTTGTAAGGTATAACATCTTCACTTTGATAGAGACTTCTTTGTTTTATAATTTTCCACTTAGATGTGGAATTAATGACCTGTAGTTGCCAATTGAGGTAAAATGTTCATGGTTAGACAGTGAACTCAGAATTAGTTGCTCTCAATCACCCTTTTCCTCTCTACTCAGAACATCAGGAATATAGAATTTGTCCTTGTATACAGTACAAGTTTCCACAGTCAGAATCATTAGAACAATTTTTGGTAATTTACCTGTAACTGAGAATAGACCGTATCTACAACATGGTAAACGGGCTTTATATTGTATCTAAGACTAAATTCTCAGTCTTATATAATTTTATCTTGAAGACACTATTAATTACCATATGGCAAGTAACCAATAAATGTCATCCAGATTCAAATTGTTTGTACATTGCAAATAACTTTATTAAAATTGTTGTAAAATTAAATCAGATATTTTAAAAGATAATTGATCTGTTACCAACACACTGTTAATTATTTGTAAACAAAAGAATCGTGCTTTCTTGCCCTATTAACTTCTAATTAGTAAATTAGTTAAGTGTACTTACAGATCTGAGCCCTCCTCATCTGGTCACCTGAGATTCCAAATAAACTTCTAAAATACACACTTTTAAATGGAATATCTGACCTAAAATGTGTAAGAACAAATAAATTCATAGTGCTTAGAAAAATAAACACTTTTTATAGTATCATACAGTAGTTTTTCTCAAGAACACGACTGTATAAGTGGATAGAAAAATGACTATGGGGAGAGATGGGACTCGACAGTTGGATTCCCCTGTCTTATCCTTACCATGCAGTTTTCCTGTGTCTTGTAAATGCAGTACTTCATCTGTGGAAGCCCTGCTGTGTATCCCATGAACTGGGGGGCCAACCACTCACCTCTTCAACCCTCATTTTCACATCTGTTGTATAGGGACCTTCCCTGTCTCACTGGTTGTAGAAGGAGTAAGTGAGAAGATATGTGTAAATCAGCTAGTTTATTCCAATGGCTCACAGGTGGTAGGTGTTCAATTGGCATTATTTCACTTTTCCTTTCCTTCTTCCCATTCTGTAATTGAAGAAATGCTTATCATAGATTTCTCTTCAATATTCTATTACTGTAATTTTGATCTTATGAAGTCGATAGATATAGTGTCTTACTTCATTTGTGCTGCTATAACCAAGTATCTGAGACTGGCTAACTCGTAAGAGCAGGAAGTTACCCTCTTGCAGTTCTAGAGAATGGGAAGTCCAAGATCAACGCACATACAGGTTTGGTGTCTTGGCCTGCTGTGTTCTCACATGGCAGAAGCCAGAAGGACAAGCAAGCTGAATGCTGTGTGGAGCCTGTTTTATGAGGGCCTTATTGATGAGAGAAGAGCCCTCATAACCTAACCTCTTGTAATATTGGGGTTCAGGGGTTCAGGGTGCCCTCAGCTCCCCTGAGAGGATGTTTCTCCAGGTTCTTGGTCTCCTGCCCTCTCAAGAATGAGAGAGGGGACCATAGTGCAGTGCGCAGTAAATGCTGAACTCAAAAGTGTGTGTAGAAAGTGATTTATTTAAAGACAGAGAAACAGGAAAAGGAGAGAGAAAGAAACAGCTAACTCTCACACTGAGTGAGAGAATCCAGAAAGATGCAACCCAGGAGGAAAGCAGCTTCCACATTGAATGGAAGGGAATAGAGAGAGAGATGGAATTTAGGAGGGGAAGACGGACTTTCACGAGAGAGTGTGCAAGGGGACTCCAAAGGGAAAATCGAGGATAGAGAAAAACAGCTTCCACGAAGGGAGTGCTTATGGAAGGGGATCCAAACATGGAGTCCGAAGGGCTGTGGAAGAAGGGGACTTTTAACCTGGGAGGAACCCCCACCTTCTCTAAGACCCCTGCCAATGAAAGGAGTTCCTTAGAACTTCCCCTGGGGTGATTGACTCTTAGTTTCTTCCCCCGCAATTTTAACATAAACCATTAAATCTTCTGGATGGAGAGAGATGGGAGGGGGGCATGGCACTGGGAAGTTCTTGCCCTTAAAACTACGCCCCCTTGTGGACACAGAAAACACATTCCCTCACTCTTAAAGTTCCGGTCTCTTAATACTATCACATTGGTAGTTAATTTTGAAGGAGACACATCCAGACCATGGCATTTAGGAAGAATGTACCCTATCATTCATGTGACATATATTAAAAATATAAAATTATGGTAATAAGATATGGGAAAAAAAGTTTGCATACTGCAATATTTGTTGCATATCAGCTTAATGAAATGTTTCTCTTTCAATCCACTAGCTTCTAATGTGCCTATATGCATGGTAAGCCAACAAAGCAAATATATTAGTGCTGTTGGGAGTAGTTCTTCATTTTTTCAGTCCCAAGTAATGATAAAGATAAAATAGTACTCTGAAAGAAACACAAGAAGACACAGTTGGACAAAATATTATGGTATAATCATATGTTAGATAGTTACATCATGACAAATTATCTTAGTGGATTTGGTAGTAGCATTAAAAATATTACCATAGAGCTCGACACAAGGCAAGCATTAAAGATGTAATCATTTCTTTATTTCTTTTTCTTTGAAACAGAGTATTGCTCTGTCTCCCAGGCTGGAGTGCAGTGTTTGATCTCGGCTCACTGCAACCCTCACCTCCCAGGGTCAAGTGATTCTTCTGCCTCAGCCTCCTGAGTAGCTGGAACTACAGGCTTGTGCCACCATGCCCAGCTAATTTTTTGTACTTTTAGTAGAGATGGGGTTTCACCATGTTGGCTGGGCTGGTCTTGAACTCCTAACCTCAAGCGATCTGCCCACGTCGTCCTCCCGGCATGCTGGGATTACAGGAGTAAGCCACCATGCCCAGCCTAAAGATAAAATCATTTTTATTACAAAAAGTTGAAGAACATTTAGCTCTTATTAATACTGAGAAGGAATGCAGAAACTTTATGGATGAAGCAGGTGAGAGATAGTAAGTAGATTATACAGAGAAGAATGAGAAATAAAAATGAAGTTCTAAAACTTGAACATTGAGTTACCATATGATCCATCAGTTCCCCTGTTAGATATGTAACCCCCAAAATTAAAGAGACAACAGATGCTTGGACGTCACTGTTCATAGCAGTTTCTATTCACAATAGTCAAAATGTAGAAACAACCCAAATTACTAGCAACAGATAACTGGATAAACAAAATGTGGTGTATACATATAATGGTGTATTATTCAGCCTTAAAAATAAATGGGATTCTGATACATGCTACAAGATGGGTGAACTTAAAAATACTATGCTAACTGAAATAAAATAGACACAAAAGGACAAATATAATTGCATTAATATGAGGTAACTGGAATACAAAAAATCACCGAGATACAAAGTAGAATCATTTCTTTCTTTATTTTTTTTTTTTTTTTTTTTTTTGAAACAGAGGATTGCTCTGTCTCCCAGGCTGGAGTGCAGAGGTTTGATCTCACCTCACTGCCCACAGGTTACAGGGACTAAAGGAAGGGGAGAATAGGAAGTTATTTAATGGGGACAGAATTTCTTTTTGGGATAATGAAAGGTTTTGGAAATAGAGAGTGGTGACGGCTACACAATTATGAATGCAATTAATGCCATTAAGTTGTGCACTTAAAAATTACCAAATTGTTTAAAAGGACAAGGAACAAGAGTAAGGTATAGTAAGTATTTAAATTTGCCTGATGACAACTTTGAAGACCAATGTTGTGTCTCAAGTATGACTTAAGACATTGGGAAATGGGTCATAAGGCGTGGGAAGGTGTCAGCTGCTGTTCTTTTTTATTCATTATTTGTACTTTAAATTTTTGTGGGTACATAGGAGGTATATATATTTATGAAATACACAAGATATTTTGGCACAGGTATGCCATGCATAATAATTACATCATGGAAATGTGGGCATCTATTCCCTCAAGCATTTATCCTTGTGTTACAAGCAGTCTAATTATACTCTTTATTTTAAAATGTACAATTAAATTCTTACTATAGTCACTCTGTTGTATTATCAAATACTAGGTCTTATTAATTATTTCTATCTCTTATTTCTATTAACCATCCCCACTCTCCCCTAAGCCCCCACTGTTCCCAGCCTCTGGTAACCATCCTTCTATTCTTTACATTCAGGAGTGAAATTGTGTTGATTTTTAGATCTTGCAAATAAGTAAGAAAATGTGAAGTTTGTCTTTATGTGCCTGGCTTATTTCACTTAACAAAACGACCTCTGTCTCCATTCATGTTGTTGCAGATGACAGAATCTCATTCATTTTTATGGCTGAACGCTACTCCATTGTGTATAAGTATCACATTTTCTTTATTCATCTGCTGATGGACACTTAAGTTGCTTTCAAATCTTGGCTATTGTGAACAGTGCTACAACAAATATTGGGGTGCAGATATCTCTTTGATATACTGATTTCCTTTCTTTTGGGTATATAACCAGTAGTGGGATTGCTGGATCATTTGGTAGCTGTATTTTCAGTTTTTAGAGAACCTCCAAATTGTTCTCCATAGTGGCTGTACTAGTTTGCATTTCCACCAACAGTGTGTGAGAGTTTCCGTTTCTCCATGTCTTCACCAGCATGTGTTATTGCCTGACTTTTGAATAAAAGCCATTTTAACTGAGTGAGATGATCTGATGGTAGATTTGATTCATATTACTCTGATGATCAAATATGTTGAGAACCTTTTCATATGCCTGTTTGCCATTTGTATGTATCTTTTGAGAGACTTCTATTCAAATATTTTGCCCATTTTAAATCAGATTATAAGACTTTTTTTCCTATGTAGTTGTTTGAACTCCTTACGTATTCTGGTTATTAATGGTAGTATTTGCAAACTACCCCTTTGTCAGATGGGTAGTTTGCAAATACTTTCCACCATTCTTGAGTTGTCTCTTCACTTTGTTGATTGTTTCTTCTGCTGTGCAGAAGCTTTTTAACTTGACGTGATTGCGTTTGTCTATGTTAGCTTTGGTTGCCTGTGGTTGTGAGTTATTACTCAAAAATTTTTTGCCCAGACCAAGGTCTTGGAGAGTTTCCCTGTTTTCTTGTAGTTCATAGTTTGATGTCTTAGATTTAAGTCCTTAATCCATTTTGCTATAAATTTTGTAGATGGCAAGAGATAGGGTCTACATTTATTCTTCCTTACATGGATATTCAGTTTTCCCAGCCATTTATTGAAGAGACTGTCTTTTCTCCTATGTATGTTCTTAGCACCTTTGTCAAAAATGAGTTCACTATAGGTGGGTGGATTTGTTTCTGGGTTTTCTCTTTTATTCCATTGACCTGTTTGTCTGTTTTTTATGCCAGTACTGTGTCATTTTGGTTACTACAGCTCTGTAGTATAATTTGAGGTCAGGTAATGTGATTCCTCCAGTGTGGTTATTTTTGTTCAGGATAGCTTTGGCTATTCTGTCTTTTGTGGTTCTATATTAAGAGGTTTTTTTTGTTTGTTTGTTTGTTTGTTTTTCTGTTAAGAATGTCTGTAGATTTCTTTGGGTAATAGCATTTTAACAATATTGATTCTTCCAATCATTAACATGGACTATCTTCCCATTTTTTAGTATCTTCTTCAATTTCTCTCATCTCATCAGTGTTTTAAAATTTTTATTATAGAGATCTTCCACTTCTTTAGTTAATTCCTTGGTATTTAATTTTATGTATGGCTATTTAAGTGATATTTTTGTTTGTTTGTTTCTCTTTCAGATTAACTGTTGGCATGTAGAAATGCTACTGATTTTTGTATGTTGATTTTTCTATCCTGCAAATTTACTGCAAATGCATATTTACTGCATTTGTTTATCAGTTCTAATAGTTTTTTGTTTGTTTGTTTTTGTTTTTTGGTAAGGCCTTCAGGTTTTTTGAAATATAGATTATACCATCTGAAAAAAAAAAAGGATAATTGGACTTACTCTTTTCCAGTTTGGATGCACTTTAAGTTTTTCTCTTGTCTGATTGCTCTAGCTGAAACTTTCAGTACTGTATTGAATACGTTGGTGAAAGCAGGCATCCTTGGCGTGTTCCAGATCTCAGAGGAAAGATTTTCAGTTTTTCCCCATTCTGTATGGTATTAGCTGTGGGTTTATCATATATGGCTTTTACTATGTTGAGGTATGTTCCTTCTCTACCCAGTTTTTTGAGGTTTTTTTTTTTTTTACCATGAAATTATATTGAACTCTATAAAATGATTTTTCAGCAGTGATTGAATTGATAACATGGTTTTAATTTTTTTTTTCTGTTGATATGATGTATCACATTGATTGATTTGCATATGTTGAATCATCCTTGCCTGCCTGGGATGAATTTTACTTGGTCATGATGAAAGATCTTTTTAATTTATTGTTGAGTTTGGTATTCTGGTATTTGGCTGACAATTTTTTTTATCAATATTTATCAGGGATATTGGTCTGTAGTTTTTATTTTTTTGATGTGCCTTTGGTTTTGGTCTCAGAGTAATACTAGCCTCATAGAATGAATTTGAAAGAACTGCCTCCTCCTCTGTTTTTCAGAATAGTTTGAGTTGGATTGGTATTAGTTCTTTAAATATTTGGTAGAATTCAGCACTGAAGCCATTAAATCCTGGTCTTTTCTTTACTGGGACAATTTTTTACTATTGCTTCAATCTTATTTGTTATTGGTCAGTTAAGTTTTTGATTTCTTCATGGTTAAATCTTGGTAGGTTTTATTTGTCAAGGTATTTATCTATTTCTTTTATATTTTCTAATTTATTGGCATATAGTTGTTCATAGTAGCCAAAAATGATCTTTTGAATCTCTTTGATGTTAGTTGTCATATCTCCTGTTTTATCCCTGATTTTATCTGGGTTTTCTGTCTTTTTATTCTTAGTCTGGCTAAAGGTGTGTCAATTCTGTTTATCATTTTAAAAATAACTTTTGAATTCATTGACCTTTTGCATTTCAAATTTATTTTCTTCTTTGGGTTTCAGTTTGCTCTTTCTTTTCTAGTTCTTAAAGATAAATTATCAGTTCATTTAAAATTCTTCATGTTTTTTGATTTTGATACTTACAGCTATAAATTTTTCTCTTAGTACTGCTTTTGTTGTATCCCATAGGTTTTGGTATGTTATATGTTCAGTTATTTTTCCAAGAAAAATTTTAATTTTCTTAATTTCTTCATTGGCCCATTTGTCATTAAGGAGCATATTGTTTAATTTCTATGTGTTTGTATAGTTTCCAAAATTCCTCTTGTTTTTATTTTGTAGTTTTATTCCACTGTGGTTAAAGAAGATGCTTGATATTATATCAAATATTTTTGAATATTTTAAGACTTATTTTGTGACCTGATAATGGTCTATTTTTGAGAATGATTCATGTGCTGAGGAAAAGAATTTATATTCTGCAGCTGTTGGATGAAATGTTCTGTAATTATCAGTTAGGTACATTTGATCAATAGTGCAGATTAACTCTGGTGTGGTTTGTTTATTTTCTGTCTGGGAGATCTGTCCAGTGCTGAAAGTAGGATGTTGAAGTACCCAGCTATTAATTGTATTGGAGTTTATCTCTCTCGTTAGCTGTAAAAATATTTCCTTTATTTTTCTGGGTGTTTCAGTGTTGGGTGCACATTGTTATATCCTCTTGCTTAATTGAACACTTTATCATTATATAATGACCTTCTTTGTCTCTTCTTCCAGTTTGTGTTTTGAAATCTATATTGTCTAATATAAATACAGCGATTCCTGCTTTTTTTTTTTTTCCTTTGGTTTTCATTAGCATGGAACATATTTTTCCATCCCTTTATTTTCAGTCTATGTGTATCTCTATAGGTGAAGTGTGTTTCTTATAGGCAACAGATAATTGTCTTGTTTTTCATCAATTCAACTACCACTCTGTGTCTTTTATTTTTTTTAATTTTTTTTATTTTTGAGACAGAGTCTCACTGTTACCCAGACTGGAGTGCAATGGCATAATCTCAATCTTGGCTCAGGACATCCTCTGCTTCCCAGGTTCAAGTGATTCTTGTGCCTCAGCCTCCTAAGTAGCTGGGATTACAGGCATGCACCACCACACATAGCTAATTTTTGTATTTTTAGTAGAGAAGGGGTTTCACCATGTTAGCTTGTCTGCTCTTGAACTCCTGACATCAGGTAATCCACCCACCTCAGACTCTCAAAGTGTTGGGAATACAGGCATGGGTCACCTTGCCTGGCCACTCTGTGTCTTTTGATTGGAGAATTTAGTCTATTTGTTATTGACTCTTGATAAATCGGGACTTATTCTTGCCATTTTGTTGTTTTCTGATTTTTTGCACTCTTCTCTTTCTTCTTGTCTACCTTTTAGTGAAAGTAATTTTCTCTGGCAGTATACCTTTAATTTCTTGCTTTAATTTTTTTTTATATCCATTTTATGGTGTTTTCATTTGAGGTCACCATGACACTTGCAAATATTGTCTTATAACCTATTATTTTAAACTGATGACAACTTAACACTAATTGCATATACCAACAAACATACAAAAAGAACACTAAGGACGACTCTGTACTCTAACTTCATCCCCCTGCTTTTTTGTTTTTGCTTTTCCTCTTTGTCTTTTTGTACTGTCTACATCTTGAAAAGATGTTGTGGTTATTATTTTTTATTGATTCACAGTTAATTTCTTTTTGCTCATTAATATCCTTTTCTTTCAGATTGAAAAGCTCCTGTTAGCATTTTTGTAGGACAGGCCTGGTGTTAATGGAATCCCTCAGCCTTTGTTTGTCTGAGAAGGCCTTTATTTCTTTATGCTTGAAGGATATTTTCACTGAAGTATGTATTCTACTTTAAAGTTTTTTTTTTTTTTTCCCCTTCAGTACTTGAAACATGTCATTCCACTCTCTGTTGGTCTGTATGGTTTCCACTGAAAAGTCTGCTGCCAAACTTGTTGGAGCTCCATTTTATTTATTTACTTATTTTTTCTTGCTGCTCTTAGAATTCTTTCTTTGTCCTCCTCCTTTGATAGTTTGATTATTAAATGCCTTGAGGTAGTCTTATTTGAGTTAAATCTGGTTGGTGTTCTATAACCTTATTGTCTTTGAATGCTGATATATTTCTCTAGATTTGAAAAGTTCTCTGATGTCTCTTTGAGTAGATTGTCTATCCTTATCTCTTTCTCTGCCTTTACTTTAATGCCAGTAACTTTTAGACTTGCCCTTTTGAGGCGACTTTCTAAACCTTGTGGGTGTGCTTCATTGTTTTTTATTCTTGTTTCTTTTGTCTCTTCTGACTGTATATTTTCAAATAGCCTGTCTTCGAGCTCACTAATTCTACTATTTGATTGATTCTGCTATTAAGAGACTCTGATACATTCTTCAGTGTATCAATTGCATTGTCAATTCTAGAATTTGTTTGCTTCTTTCTAATCATTTCAATATCTTTGATAAATTTATCTAGTAGAATTCTAAATTCTTTTTCTGTGTTATATGTTAAATTTCATTGAGTTTCCTCAAAACAGCTATTTTTGATTTCTGTGTCTGAAAAATCATATACTTCTGTTTCTTCAGGATTTGCCCTGGATGCCTTATTTAGTTGGTTTGGTGAAGTCATATTTTCCTGGATGCTGTCGATACTTGTAGATGTTCATCAGTGTCTGGGCATTGAAGAGTCAAATATCTATATAGTCTTTATCATCTGGACTTGTTTGTGCCTGTCCTTCTTGAGAAGGTTTTCCAGGTATTCTGAGAGAATTGCACCCAAAGCCACATAACGCTATGGTTTTTGCAGACTCATAGAGGTATACTGTCTTGGTGGTTTTGGATAAGATCCAGAATAATTCTCTTGACTACCAGGCAGTGACTCTTATTATTTTCGCTTATTTTCTCCCAAACAGAGTGTCTCTCCCTCTATGCTGAGCCATCTGGAGCTGGGAGTGTGATGATGTAAGCACCCCTGTGGCCACCAACCCTGGGAGTGTGCTGGGTCAGACCTGAAGCCAGCACAGCCCTGGGTCTTGCCCAGGATTTTTTCTTCCAGGGCAGTGAGTTCCCCTAGGCCCTGGGTATATTTAGAGATGCTGTCTGAGAGCCAGTGATTGGAATCAAACATCTTAGCAGTTTACCTGAGGTTCTATTCTACTGCAGCTAAGCTGATACACCAAAATGCAAAGCTCTGGCTGCTCTTACCTCTCTTTTCCACAGGCAGAGGAACCTCTTTCTGTGGGGTTCTGCCAGGCTACTGCTGCTGGGCACCTAAACCCGAGGGCTCTTCTGTCAGCTAGTGGTGAATGCTGCCAGGCCTAGGACTCACCCTTCAGGGCACTGGCCTCCCCTCTGCCCCAGAGCAGGTGTATTAATCTGTTCTCACATGACTGTAAAGAAATACCTAAGACGTGGTAATTTTTAGAGAAAAGAGGTTTAATTAGCTCAGCGTTCTGTAGGCATATAGGAAGCATAGCAGCTTCTGCTTCTAGAGAGGCATCAGGAAACTTACAATCATGGTGGAAGGTGAAAGGGAAGCAGGCACATCTTACATGACCAGAGCAGGAGGAAGAGAGAGAGAGAGGAGAGAGAGATGCCACACACTTTTAAACAACCAGATCTTACAATAACTCAGTCACTCACTATCATGAGAACAGCAAGGGGACAGTGCTAACTCATTGATGAGAACTCCATCCCTGTGATCCAGTTTCCTCCCACCAGGCCTTACCTCCAACACTGGGAATTACAGTTCAATGTGAGATTTTCTGAGGACACAGATCCAAACCATGACAGCAGGTCTAGAAATGCTGTCTAAGAGCCTAAGCCTGGACTTGGGGACCCCAAGAGCCTGCTTATTTTTCTACCCTGTTGTGGCCTAGTTGGTACCTAAGGTGCAAGACAAAGTCTCCTTTACTCTTCCCTCTGCTTTTCTCAAACAGAAGGAGTCTATCGTAGCCACCACAGTTGGAAATAGGCTGTGTTACCCATGAAATCAGCACGTCTCAGAGCCCAAGGACCGCAGTGTACTACCGGGGTATCACTGTTGGTTATTCAGGGCGAAAGGGCTCTTTAGGGAGCAGATGATAAATCTTGCCGGGACTGGGTTCTTCTCTTAAAGGCAGCACATTCCCTTTTGGCCCAGGGTGTGTCTAGAAATGTCTTCCAGGATTGAGGACCTGGAACTGGGGCCTTATGACTCTGCCTATTGCTCCATCCTACCATGGCTGAGGTGGTATCCAAGATGCAAGACTAAGTCCTTTTTACTCTTTGTTCCCCTTTACTTAAACATACGGAGGAGTCACTTTTGTTGCTGGGAGCTGCACCGCCTGGGAGAGGGAAGGCGCAAGCCCTTCCTTAGCCACTCCAGCTGCTGTCTCCCTAGGTCATGTGCCACCCTGGTCCACTGGCTCTAAGCCCAGCCTAGCACTAGCAGTTGCTGAGGAATTGCAGTTTTTGTGTCCTAGACTGCCTTTCAAGTTTATCTAGGACCCTAGAGCAGATTAGACTTGTGGAGAAACTCAAATTCCAGTTGCTGGGATGGGCAGTTCCCCTCTGGCTAGGGCTAGTCCAAATGCTCTCTCCATGCACGGGCACTGGCTGAGCCCAGCAGGACTTTGTTCTTGGGCTGTGATGGGGCAGCTCTGAGTTCATTATAAAATGCCCTGGTCACTGCACTCTCCCTACCCAAAGTGTACAGATTGTTTCTCCAGCAGGGCTGATGCTGGCGGCTGGGGCAGGGGCAGTGTTGGAGATTCAAGACTGTCTCTCCTGCCCTCCCAATGTCTCAGTGAAAACCAGATACTGTAATTGCTCACCTGATTTTTGGTTCATGATAATACTTTTCTGTGTCTAGATAGTTGTTAAAGTTTAGTGTTTCAGCAGGGAGGACAAACGGTGTAGGTTTCTGTTTCACCAGCTTGCTCCACCCCTCCTCAAATGATGTTCTTATGGGTGTTTTCGCATATTAACAAAAATATATTTACTGAAATAGTAGTTGTATTATATTTAAATACATTAGATTTAAGATTATGTTGATACCAGATGATACCAGACCAGGGTTCGAATCCTTGCTCTGCTACACACTTGCTTTTTGACTTTAAGCAAGTTATTTAAATGTTCTAAGCCAGCTTCCTCATCTGTATAATAGGGAGTATGATAGAATTTCCTTAAGGTTATTGTATGTATTAAATGAGAATGTGTGCAAAGCAGTTAGCATTGTACTTGACATCTGGATAGCACTCAGATAATGTTTACAGTTTATGGTCTTTGCCTCGCAAAGATTTGAGTTCTGTCTCTTCAGAGGTGGTGATTATTAAAACCACACAGCAGTGGTTGTTAACCTGAGAACTTCCACTGCAACTAAGTTAAATAACTAGTGCACCTGTGCACTCAGGCATTTTTCTGGGAAGAAGGTCCAGAATTTGAGATTCTTTTTTAAAATTTTATTTTTATTTATTTTGTATTACAGTGGTGCTATGGAGAGAGCAAGGCATAGAACTCAACCAGGAAGCAGAGTACATTTTCATAAATAGTTGATTCCTTATTTTTTTAATTGACCAATAAAAATGTTATATATTTATCATGTACAAGATGCTGTTTTGAAATATGTGTCTACCGTGGAAAGGCTAAATCAAGCTAATTAACATGCATTATCTCACATATTTATCATTTTCTTCTGGGGAGAACACTTAAAATTTACACTCTTAGCGATTCAAAAAAAATCATGTTGTGCATAAGATTGCTTAACTTATTCCTCCTTTCTAATTGAAATTATCTTTTCCTTCACCAACATCTCCCCAACTGCTCCCCCGATAATCACCATTTTGGTCTGTACTTCTATGAATTCAGCTTTGTTAGATTTTGTGCGTGCAGTCACGCAGTATTTGTCTTTCTGTGCCTGACTTATTTGACTTAACATTATGTTCTCCAGGATCTTAAGTATTCATGAGATGCTTAACATAGTGCAGGACCTTAAAAGGTCTATGAGTTGAAAAACAATACAATTATTTAAAAGCAGCCAGTAAACGATGTTTTCAATTACTTCTATTTTTGAAACATCCTCTTTTTTTTTTTTTTTTTTAAAGATATAGCACACTGCTACATCCATTTTGATAGCATCAAGCTCTGTAAACTCAGTGGGAACCTAACAAATATTTGACTAGCTTATATCAATGATGTGCTGGCTAGCTCTAGGAGATACTAAAGAGTTGGAGAGTCTAAAGCCAGAGCTGCTTACAAGGAGGCTTCTGTAGACAGTGTTGAGTGAAATTCACTGAGTTTGAAAGAAGTCCCATTTTACTTAATTCTTCTGTTGGATTCTGTGCATGTAATAGTTTGTACTTGAGTAAGGTAATAGGTACAAGTTACTGGCATTTTTTCTTGTGTTTTGTTTGTTTTGTTTTTAAAAAAAAGACAAGGTCTCACTCTGTCACCCAGGCTGGAGTACAGTGGCACTCTCATGGCTCACTGCAGCCTTGATCTCCTGGGTTCAAGCAGTCCTCCTGCTTCAGCCTGCAACACCATGCCCAGCTAATTTTCTTTTATTTTTATATTTGTAAAGACGGGGTCTCACTATATTGACTAGGCTGTTGTCAAACTCCTAGCCTCAAGTGATCCTCCTGCCTCAGCCTCCCCAGCAGCAGGGTTTACAGATGTAAGCCACTGTGTCCAGCCCAAGTTACTAGAATTATAAACTACTGACTCCTCATGCAATAATTTTTAGTTAAGTAATAAAAAAGTTTTAATTTAAACAAAATGCCTTAGTGCCAGAAAGATAACTGCCTAGGTACGTGGCTTGGGGCATATCATTTGGCCGTTTTTGGCCTCACCTGTGGGATTTGAAATAGTGTTCTTACATATGTAGCTGTTTGCAAAACCATTTAATCAAGAGAAAGCTTATATGGAAGACAGATGTATAAAACAGATAGAACTATATCCTTTCTTCTTGCAATCTACTTTCTTCTTTTTTTGTACCTACTACCTGCCCTAGGGACATTTATTATTTTTTTAAGTGAAACATATTTTGAAAAGCCTCTGGACTTAAAAAAAAAAATCAATGAACCATTAGGCTTTAAGATTCAACAAAATGTAATTGTTGGCTTTCAAAAGTTATAAGTAGTTTGAAATAACATTTTGAACCATATTTTGTGATTCAAGTGTCTATTTAAATCTCTATCTGAAAACACCCTCTTTCAAATGTGAAGTTCAAACTACAGTTGTCCCTTGAACAACATGGCAGTTTAGGGAGAATGATCCTCATACAATTGAAAATCCAGGTATCTTAAGTTTTGACTCCTCTAAAACTTGATCATTAATAACCTACTGTTGACCAGAAACCTTACTTAGAGTCAATTAGCACATATTTTGTATGTTACATATATTATATACTGTATTCTTAAAGTAAGCTAGAAAAAAGGAAATGTTATTAAGAAAATCATAAAGAAAATATTTTCACTATTTGTTAAGTGAAAGTGGATCATCAAAAAGGTCTTCATCACCTTTGTCTTCATGTTGAGTAGGCTGATGGGGAGGAGGAAAAGGAGGGACTGGTCTCGCTGTGAGGGGTTGCTGACATGGGAGAAAACTGACGTATAATTGGATCTGCACAGTTCTAATCTGTGTCGTTTAAATCTCAACTGTACTTTTTCTCAGAAGTCTTACCCAAGTTATCGTGTCCAAGTTTAATGCCACCAGGTGGCATTAGACTATAGATAGAGGCTGACTGCTGGTTAAAGATTCAGATTTCTTCTCTTCATATCATTTACTGGACGAGACTGTTAGAGGACAAAAAAATAGAAATAATAATAAAATGTTTTAGCTGTTTTAATAAAGAAGAAAGGCCTCTCTGTGCTTGTGTTGGTGAACAGTAGGAAATGATACGTAGCTCAGAGCTGGACAAGAACATGGTTAACTAAGATGGAGACTTAAGCTGCCCTCTGTCATTTACAGTTTTTCTCACTGAAGCATCTGATAGAATTATCTTGAAGGTATTTGATTTTATAGTTAGTTATCAGGATAGGGGAGCCATGATAACCATACAATACTCCACCGTCAGCCTAGTCCCCCAAGAAGCCCTCAGGTAAGCTTATTGCTTGCAGATGCTTAAATCTGTTCCTCTAAAAAAATAACTTACGGTTCTGTAAAATACATCCTCATGTGGGGTACTGAGATACAGTATAATTTTCTCCTCACTAATACAAAAAGAACCTGTCAAATGTTAAACTTTAAGAATATGAATATGGCAAAATAAACATTTAACTGATGGGCCAAAAGTAAACTTAACATCCACAGAAACAAAATGTTCTAAATAAGGGGAAATATGCAGTTTCGGTTCAGTCTCTTAATATATGCAGTAATTTGTATATATGCAATGATGCCAGATTGAGTTATCAGCCTAATATCTGTGCAGGAACGCTTCAAAATCAACATGATATACCCAAACCTGTTATTTCAAATATATGAATCAAACGTGACTGCACCATAGTTACAAATTCAATGCAAATTTCTTGCTGAGAAGTATTCACATAATAAATGTTTAGCTTTCGCTTCATTTAGTCTATTTTTCTAACAGTTTGAACACTTACAGCTATCTTCCTTTATTAAATTCCCTGGGTTCCCCTGCAGTTTACCATTCTTTTATGAAAGATAGATGTCCTAGAAATCTATTCTCTTCTACCTGCTATATTTAAACAGTGCTTTATTTTAAACAAACTTTAAAATGGTTGAATAATTAAATAACAATGTTTTATTTAAAATTATATTCTATTAGACATTAAATAAGTTTAAAAAATTTGATAAAACCTACGGATGGAATCTTCTCAGAGAAATGTACAAACACATGAGTATTCCAAATTTCTGTGATTTCTGGATATTTATAGATCCTAGACTAAAAACCAGTTACAATACATTTAATTTTTGATATAACATACATATTTCTATGTTTATTATTGACTATTTACATTATTTAGCTATTATTTAGCTATTAGCTATTTAGGAGAATGTTATATAGCCCATATAGCTCCTATGAAGTTATATTTTAAAGGCTATGATTTCTTACAAAATGAATCTGACTTGCGTATGTTCCCTGTTTTAAACTGTTTCCAAAGAGAGATTAAGTGGACTGTGTGTATATGTGAGTATTTATCTAACATAATGTAGCATAAATTAACCATAAAGAATTTTACTTGTGTAGCATATGCGTATTTATGACACTAAGATACAATATAAGAACTACATTCTGGTACTACATCAGATCACTTAGAGGGATCTAAAGTGTTCTTCAGTTCTGAAAAACCAGGAGTTTCCACAGGTCATTTTGTACTCATTGCCACCCATTGCAGGGCTAAAAGAAAAGACTGTGTAGTTCATTATTTGCAGAGGAAATTAACTGTAGGGAAGTGCACCGTAGTTATTCTAATTATGACCTGAGGTTCTAAACAATTTAAACAACGATGAGGCAAGAGCAGATGGTACTTTAATTTTTTTTAAGTCATAAACATAAAGAAAAGTACTCCAGAGGAATCCGGTTCCCTGGAAAGCAGTCATGTGTTGTCAGCACTGGGAAGAAGCCCAGTTCCCATGTATTTTAAAAGTATAAAATCACTATGAATGGAACCATACTGACACCTTTAATCTATTTGTAATAAATAACTGTAATGCATTTGTCATTAACAACCTGATGGAGAGTGCAGATAGAGGGAATTGCACCAGCCCCGTTCATTTCTTGGCTAAATTTTCTTAAGAATAATCTACCCAAATAAATGGGTTTAGAGATAAAACGGGAGAGACTCTGAAGGTGTTGGGTATTTTAATGTCCTTTAGAACATACTGGGACTATGCACATTGTTCAGGAGGTCTGTTTCATTTTCCAGACATTGGTTCCTGATTAGCCTTGTTTTCAGCAAGAATGAATGACAGTCCTTGTGTTTCATTACTCTTTTCACCTCAAACGTCAAGCCACTTGGCAAACATCTAATCCAGAAATAAAATGAGAGTTACTGTTTCTTTTCTTGCTGTCTGCTTTTAATTGTATATTCACATGAAATCTAAGAATATTTCAACAAAGAAAAATTGGACAAACGGGCATATTTCCTTCAGTGTGAAGGCAATCATTCTAGGGAAGTCTGTATTTTTTTCAGGTCACTGGAATTTAAAATAAAAATATGAAGAACTCTGTTTCCTTTGACCATTCAGGACTTAGGTTAATGCCAGAGATCTTATAACTGCCTGTTGACTTATGGAACATTTTCCCCCATGTGTTGCTCCTTCTTTTTTAACATTTTAAAAATTATAATAACTTGTATTGCCTACAATATTACTTAATTCACAAGTTTGTTTAAATTCTTGGTAAAAGGTGATAAAGTTGTAAGAATGATATGTACTACCAGAAAACAGCAATCAATACATAGCAACACTCAGTTCATGCCTGTTTCCATTTTTCTTCTTGTCTTTGCTTCCTCTGACTATATGAACTATTAAGTGCTATAAAAGGTAACTCATACGTGTTTAGATCTGGCTTGATGTTGCAGTTTTGAAGTGAGTAATCTCAGTCACTCTTCAATTGTTTAGAAGTTTTCTGGGTATATCTGGTTTCCCTCACCACCAAAGTTAGCTCTTCTGGCCTTGGGCTACAGTAGTTGTGCGCTCTAAGCTTTCTGCTCTAATGAATTGAAGTCCAGCACTGGGTATACATATAGAAGCAATAGGAATGATTCTGGTCCCCAAGAATGTCTTCCCTAGCTGTTACATTAACCATGCTTCTAGCTTCGGTAAACCTGATGCTTTAAAATTTGTCCTACATGCATATGCTGTCCTTGTTGTGGACAATCCGACCATCCAGTATGCCTCAGTCACACTGCCTTGAACCCCTGTTTACCTGATCACTCCCCATCCTTGAGAGAACAGCTCCTCCTTGTGGTATGCCTTTCAAATACAAATAAGTGCATCCAGAGTCCACACCACCAGCCACCTTCTTTACTGTGCTCTCACACGTTGAGCCACTGTACACATGCCCTCATCACCCCAGAGCCAGTACCAGACAGCTAGGAACAGCACCCATGCCCCAGAGCTTGCTGCAATGATGCAAACTCGCCAAAAGAGGGCCTGCATACCCTGTCTTTCCTCTTCCTTCCCATGGAAACCACCAAAAAGGATCTTGCCTACAGTTTCCTCTCTTCCTTCCGCCTCTTGCGGGATCCCAGTACCTTCCCACCTGTCCCCCACCATGGTGTGGCATGCCCCTTCTTCTAGGGACCTGTGAGTAACAAACTATTTTTTCAATAGCAGCCATTTCCTGATCTGTTGGTCTTACTGTACCTCAACTTTTCTATTAGTACGTTATATTTTTTTAAAATTGCATGCAGTTAGAAGAGATGTGGTTACCTGAACATAGGTAGTTTGATGTTTTGATTCCTCTCCATCTCCTGGACTTGGAAATTACAATGAAAAGTTGTAGAATCCTAGAGTTGAAAGGAAGCCTGCGGGATGGGACCAGGGAACAATTCGAAAGACTTGTTGAGGGGTTGTCGGGCCTTTTACATCACACAAAGGCCTACCTGGAACACTGTAGTCAACAACTCTAGGGATTCCATTCACCTCCTAATCTAGGAGTGTCACCCCTGGAGTTGTGCTATATACAAACTGCACAGCTGTATGTTTTTTCTCAAAAAGCTCCCTTGTCAAAGGGGAGAGGGACCCAGTCTATTCACTGAAATTTCTTATGAAAGTCATATTTGATCAATTGTGCATTGGTAAAGCTCATTTATAATGTAAACAAGAAAGGGATCAGATCTCTTTCTGGAGCAGATAAAGGGACCAGATATTGGCTACTGATATGCAAATCCATGATTCTGATAAGAGGCCTCAGAAGAGTCCTTCATATATTTAAGAAAGAAAGTTGTAATTGTTATCATGCAACATGTTAATGTCTCTTAAAGTTTTAAATTTCCAGTTTTTGTGACCAAGAATATTCTGGAAACAAGCATATTAAATTGCTTTGTTTTCTTCATAGCTAAACATGTTGGAAGAGCAGAGGATTAGAATTTTGAATGCATTTTCTGCAATCATGCAGTGGCAACTGGAAACATTTTTCAAATTGGGAAATTGGATTAATTATGTCATAAAATATGGCAGTTGTATGGAAGCTGAAAGATTTTTAAATGTGCTGTTTTTAAACTTTACTAATAATGCTTTCATATTCCCGTAATTTGTTTTTGACATGTGCATACCCAGAGTTGTTGAAATTTAAATTTGTTCTGTGCACATTTACAAATATATGTTTCTGAGAGATTAGCCAACATAGCTGGGCTAGGTTGGACTGAGTCGGGGAAGAGTCTTCGTGGAGTGCTACTAAGGGTTTTTTAGTCTGGAGTTACAGACACATTACAGAACTTAACACATACATTTATGACAGAAAACTGCAAACATTTAGAGTCTTTTCAAGTAACTAATGAACAAAGTGTATTTCTAAAGAATGGCTTCTTAAAGAGAAATTTCTACCATTTAACAGAAATCTAAAGCATTCATATGAACATCTGAATAGCCAACTATACAAAGAGAAGAGCCTTTGGGTAAATCTGACTATGAAGCCACAACATCTCGCAGCTCGGGTTGGATCATGGATATTTTAGGCAGTTAAGTTTCCATACATACTCAGTTTTCTTATGGTGAAACTTAGAAAGCAATTTGGCCATATAGTAATGATGTCCTTTTCACCAATGATTCATCAAATATATAGTGATATATATATATCACTATATGATGATAAATATATATCATCTATCATCATCATTCTGGGAGAGACTTGAGACTCCTGCTAACTTGTTACCTTGTCTTCATGTAGAATCAAGGCTATCATCTCAAACAGGCAAATTTCTCTTATGTGTATTAATAATCTCTTAGGAAGATTATAGAATTCTGCAATAACTTATCAAAGTAACATTCTAAATCTAATTAGAAAAGTAACAAAATCTAATTGCAGGAAAAGGTGAAAACACACAGAAAACTAAAATACAAGAAATTAAATATGCATTTATCCACCTATAAGCAGAGATAATTACTGTTGAAATATTTTGCATAAAGCCTTGCACTCTGTAGTCTTCATATCTGTTTCCTTCTAATCATTGCTAATTAGAATGTGAGCACTTCTACCACTTTAAGTACCATTAAATACCATTACATTATGTTGATATGTTAAGGGAATCACTGAACTTTTTTTTGACCCAAGTTCTTTTTTTTAAAATTCTACTTTAAGTTCTGGGGCACATGTGCAGAACATGCAGGTTTGTTACATAGCTATACATGTGCCATAGTGGTTTGCTGCATCCATCACCCCATCATCTACATCAGGTATTTCTCCTAATGCTATCCAAGTTCTAAACAGTTGTGATATATGATGAAAGCGTTGGTGGATTGGGGCCGAAATGTCATTTTGAATGCTGAAAAAGACTAGGTCGGAAGAAGTATCTTATCAATGCAGGCAATAGGACTTATTGATACTGAACCCCAAATTAAACAGCATATCTACCTGGCAATAGATGGTCCTGGCCTGATGTATGTTTTTCTCTACAAGAGTTTTGCCTGGACAATTTCAAATATTGGAGGAGTGAAAGAGAGTTAATGCTATCTGTAGGAAAACTGACACCCAAGAGAAAAAGACAGGGCCCTTACACTGTTTTCCTGTTTCTAAACTTACTAATCACAGTCCGTTATTTCTCCGTGCAAAGGAGATGTGACAAGAGGGAGGGAAGCCAGGAGTGCCAACTAATTAAATTCCCTGGAGGAAAACATAAGAACTGACAGTGACATACCCCCACTCACCTCCGTGGAATACGGCATTATTTTCAATGGCTGTGTAGTGTTTTGTTCTGCAAATATAACATCGGTATCTAAATCAACACTTTCTTGTGGGACACTTCAGTTGTTTACAGATGTTCACTACTATAGGCAGTATTCTGATCTTTGTGTCTGTGTCTTTGCATTTCTTTATCATTAATTCCTTAAGATTAATTATTAGATGTTGAATTACTGAATACATATTGGCACATTTTCTTCCAAAAAGGCAGTCAACATGCGAATGCCTTTAAGTGATGTTTAGAATTATCATACCTGTAATAAATGTTTATATTCTTATTAACTTCAGAACTACATTTAGTCATCCCTCTTAATCTTTATTAATTTATTTTTGTGAAAAGTTTTGACATCACTTATTTGATTACTTTGAATATTTAACATGTTTTATGTATTTAACGACCATTTATGTGCTTTCTTTTATGAATTAATTTTTTTTAGATTATTCCTGCTTTTCTTTAGTTTGCTACATTTATTTGCTAGGACTTTTATTATATAATACAATATATAGTAAAGGGTTTCATAAGATACCAAACACTATTTAAAGATTCCAATGATAATTCTAATACATACTCATTGTTATAATTGCAGTATATTCAGTTGTTAATCTTTGTGCTGAAGGTGCTTGTTTACATTTGTCTCCTCTAAAAAAAATTTGAAACCAAGTTACTTTTCCCAAAATAGATCTGGAAGCCATCAAACACTGAACTTGTCGATAAGATTAATTTTAAGAACTGCCCATCTTAATTTTTAGCTGAGAAATTAAAATACATGGAGGTTTGCTCCATTTAGGATTGTTATCTCTCTATGGCTTTTTGTGAAACCTTCAGTATCAATGTGTAGTTCATTTTATCTGATTATTTCTCCCAAGTATTAAAGCCAATGTCAACATATGAAATCTGGGTAATATATTCCACTGCCATCACAAAATATTACAATCTCTTCACCCAGTCCTTGAACTTTGAGGTGATAGAACTTGTAAGAAGAGTAGTTTTGCTTTCTAATCCTTTGTGGGAAAATCTTATTTATGGTTCCCATCAACCAGAATGCTCTAGTTCTATTTCCTTTCACATCAAAAACAAATATTTCTTAAAGCATTACCCATCATTGAATTGAGTCCCCTTTGGCTACCATGGAAAATAATGTAGCCCTATCTATTATACGTGATCTGGCATGACCTTCCTACATTAATGCATGGCCTTATTACAAATGCTAACCGTTTTGTTTCCTCTTTAATTCTCAGTAGGGCACAAATATATTAACCCATGACATTTTTCCTAATAGAGATTAAAGAATGAAATTAATGCATTGAACCTTATATTAGCATCCAACGGGCTCTTGTGTTTTAGAAATCCAAGTAACTTTTTGTAGTAATTTTTGTTGTTTGAAAGTTGCGTCTCAAAAACAAAACGATGTAAATAAATAGCCATGTGGTCCAGCTATTACTTATGCAATATGGCCACTTGTCATCCAATTTCATATTAGTCTTTGAGCAGTGGTTCAGGCCACAGGGGTGATTTTCCTCTGGGAAGCACAGGAAATGCAGTTATACTGATGCGAGGGCACCCAGAAACATATATTAAGCAAACTCATTTCGGATGAGTAAATTTATGGATAAGGCAGAAAAACACATAGAAGGACATGAAAACCATTTGGGTACCAAACGATTTAGGAGTACAGAAGTACAGTATCTACTATCACATTTATAGGCCTCAACTTTGAAATAGTGTCCAGTTTCTTTTTCCATCTCAGTCACTAACTGAGCTACCAAAAGAAATGTAATACTTATCTCTCTGAGGCCTTTGGGGCTTATTCATTCTTTTAAAAGTGGGAGCTTTGGAGGAAAATCATAAGTCATTGCCTGGATACTAAAGGGAGGAAACCTCATCTACTAAACAATGACTATTTTGCCGTTTGCAATGAACCATTTGACTGGGGATTTTTTTGTTGTTGTTTCTTTGAGCTGAATGAGGTTATTCATCACTGTATCTTCCCCCCAGGGCTAGTTACTTCAGAGCTTACTGAATAAAAGAAAAGAAAGAAGTAAAAGAGGGGGAGAGAGTGCAGTATTTTCACTAGCTTCCTAATTATAATGATTTGTGAGTTTCTACAGAGAGGTAGTTTTAGGTATGTGTGCTGCATGAATCACTGTATTAGTTCTGAGATATATTGGAGTCTGTGTAGATGAACTTTGGTCTTATAAGTGGTAGCTATGCACCAATGGTTTCCCATTGAACTTAAAATTACTCTCACTCACAATGGCTACAGAGTCATCTATAACCTGGCCCCTCACCTCATCTCTCAGATTCCGGTTGCACTACCTCTTCGGTCCACGAAATACACAAACCTTATGCTGACCGAGGGCCTCTTCTAAGAAAACTCTTCTTCCTAGAAATTTGCAGTGTGTATCCACATTGTCATCCAGATCAAAAGCTGGTCTTTTGTACACCTACTGTGTACCCACAAAAATTTAAAACTCTTTTACAAAGTTACTCCTATGTTAAAGAGAAAAGCCTTCCCTGGCTATTCTACATACAAATACTCCCTCCTGCTCTCTCACAACATCCTATTTTAGTTTCTTTAAGGTAGCTGTTGTTGTCAGAAATGATCTTGTCCATTTATATATGCACCTGTTCACCCTCTGTCTCCGTAACTACCCTGTGTAAGCTTGGAAAGCAGGGACTTTATCTGTCTGATTCCCACCGCTTCTCTCTCGAAGTCACTTCTGGCACCTAGAAAAGTGCTCAATGTATAGTTGGTCCTCAATACAGAAGTGCCAAGTGAGCAAATACTTGTACGATCTGTTTGACCACATCGTTTTATTACCCAGACATCAGCTATTTCAAGACTGCTAGTGACAAAATCAAGAAATCCCAGACAAATAAATCCTATTTCTGTAACTATAACAAAATGTCCATTCCAAGATTAGGTGACATTGTGAGATTCAAGATTGAATTTCCTCCCTCTTTCAACAATTGGTATTGAATTGAGTATTTACTGCATGCTGGGCTCTGGTGGCCCAGTAATGAACAGATAGACATGCTCTTTGACTGCAAAGTATGTATAGTCTTGAACTACCAGCAAAGAAATAATTAAGAAAGTAAATACATCAGTCTGTTTAACGTTGCTATAAAGAAATATCCGAGGCTGGCTAATTAATAAACAAAAGAGATTTATTTGGCTCATGGTTCTGCAGGCTCTACAGGAAGCATGGTGCCAGCAGTTGCTTCTGGTGAGGCCTCAGGAAGCTTCTACTCCTGGTGGAAAGTGAAGGGAAGCCTGCATGTGTAGCAACTATGAGAGAAGTAGGAGGTTCCAGGCTTTTTATCAACCTGTTCTCATGGTAACTAAAAAGGAACTCACTTATACCTGCAAGAGTGACACCAACCAAGACCCACACATCTTCCACCACGCTCCACCGTGAACACTGGGGATCATGAGACTCAGTGGTGCCACACAAACCATATCCAATCCATAGCAAAATATAAGGTAATATGATAGTTCAACAAGAAAAAAAAACATAATGTAGCAGTGCCGAGGTAGTTGGGGGAGATTGGTAAAGACTTCTCAGAGAAAGTGAGTCTAATCAGAAAGCCACACGTTGCTTAAAGATGGGGATATGTTCTGAGAAATGCATTGTTAGGTGGTTTTATCATAGCATGAACATAATAGAGTGTACTTCTGTAAACCTAGATGGTATGGCTATTACACAGCTATACTCTATGGCAGAGCCTGTAGCAGGCTCCAAACCTGTATAGCATGTAACTCTACTGAAAAATTGGAGAAATTGTAACACGATGGTAAGTATTTGTGTATCTAAAGATACCTAAACACGGAAAAGGAATGGTAAAATTATAGTAGTATAATCATATGAGGCCACCATTTTATATGCACTCTGAAGTCATGTGGCACGTAACTGTATTTTGAATGGAAAATCTCAAAAGGCTACTGGTTTTCAAGAAAATCAGCAACCCTGAAGTGTTTGGATTTTATGTAAGAGAAATGAGAAGCATTGCAAAATTTTCAGCAAGGAAGGGGATGATGCTTTTCGAATTTTAGAGACATCCTTCAGCTGCATTATAGAAACAAATATACAGGAGCTAGACCTGAGGCAGGGAGGTGGAAACCATTGCTGCCAATTAGAAGCTGTTGTGTTCATCTAGGCAGGAGATGATGGGGCTTTGATCACAGAAGTGGCAGTAAGGGGACATAGATTTCTCTCTTACTGGTATAACCAGTCGGGCTTTTTAAAAATTAATTTGATATAAGCCCTTAAAAAGAGGACAGAACGTAAATACATCCAGGTTTCTGACTTCTACAATTGGGTGGTGGTACCTCTCATTCTTTGGTTCAAAAAATATTTACTAAACAGTGACTATGAATTAGCAACCATATAGGCACTGGGGATGTGTCTGTCAAGCAACACATTAAATCCTAAATTAAGGGAATAAAAACAATTTTGCAATTTGCCCGGTAATAGTATGTGTTCTGGAAGAAAATAACAAAAGATAAGTGAGGTGAGAGTGCTGCAGCAGTCAAGGAGGACACTGCTAATAAATGTCACTGGATCAGAGACATGAAGAAAAGAGGGACAGGCGCAGAAAGATGGGGGCATATGCAGAAGGCTGAGCAAGTGCGAAGGCCCTCAGGTTTGTTACATTTGAGGAACAGCAAGAAAGTTGGCCTGGCGTAGGACAGTAAACCAGGAGGGTCAGGAGTAAAAGAAACATAGAGATGAGCTGGGGATCTGAGCATGATGAGCTAGCTGTTCGACCACCTAATATTTCACCAACCATTGAGAGATCCAGGTATATGCCGAAGGTCACCAAACTTGGTGAGAGATGCTGCAGAAGGCATTTGAACATAGCACAAACTCCTAAAATCAGTGACCTTAAGGCGCTTCTAGGGACTCTTAGAACTCTGAGATTCTGATTCCATTATTCTAAATCAAGCCTAGCCTTCATTATCTCCTGTGTCCCCGGATACAAGTGGGACGATACTAGACTTTCTTTACTGCCTCCAAGTGGAAGCAGCTTTCTCTGTTAGACTCAGACAGTCATCTGGGCAGGAAAGGACCTCTAATAACTAGATGGTTTATTGTCAGATTCCCAGGTGCTATCAAAGTTTTTTAAAGTTCTATTGATATTAGGGTTTTTAAATAATAAGATTACCTTTCTTGCTTAAAGTTTTATGCAGTAAAAAATATATGAGTAGACCAGTGTGGTATTAGAATAGGGTTAGCCTTAAGCAAAATTGAGAAGCAAGGAAAGGATTACTTTTCTTTCCTTTGGATACTTTTTTTCTACTTGAGATCACTTCTCCCACCCTTTTCTGTTACACTCTCCCAACACAGCGCTGAAGGCTGTTTCTTCACATTTCCACCATCACAACCCAAACCCACCGGTTCAGTTTCCTCAAGATACTGATTATTACAAAGCTAGACAATCAAATACGTTCATCTGTACCATTTTGCCAACAGAAAAAGCAGCTGACCATCCCCCTCCCCTCTTGTGTGTACACACAATCTATAGTGACTTATTTCAGACATTTTCTCATGTCTGTGTGTGTGTAGTTAGGATGACATCTGAAAATTCAAGTGCCATGTTAAACCAGCAAAGGAGATACTTGGGGCAGGAGGAGTCTTATGAAGCCTTAAGCAAAGAGGAAAGAGGCTTCCATTTATATTGTCTATTAATAGATCTGTCCCTTTCCATAGATGCTGAATATTTTCAGTCTTAATAGAATCCACAATGAACCTGAAGTCAGAGAGTAAAGAGAAGAGAAAGAAGTATACTTACGTGCAAGGAAAACAGTTAAATGATCTAAATGTGGTTCTGTACAAGGCTTCAAAACACTTTTTGGACACCAAAAAAAGTTCCCTAATAGCTATACTGTTGGATTGTAGCTGATAGTTGCTTCATGACTTAAATAATGTTCTCACTCAGCCCTCTTCAACCAGTAACATCAAAATCAAAAGCAATCATGTCAATCTCAGTAGAGACAGACGATGGGCAAGCTATTGTAATTGTGTATGCATAAGATACAAAATATCTCATTGGTGTGGCACTGTTTCAACCTGTTCTTTTTAATGAGGAGTTGGGCTGTTCATTTATTTAATTTAATTCATGTATTTTTGTGTTTTTATGTGTGTTCCCAAAGGTTAGGTGATGAATGCATTTTTAATAAGTTGCATTTGAAATAAATGAATAATGGTAGTTCCTTACACTGGGACCAACTTTTTTCATGGTAGAGTTTTGAATGAATATTTAACACAATTATTTGAGTCAGTTGAACATGAATTTTGTGGGAATTTTTTTCCCCTTAAAACTGGTTACACTGTGAAATGCTCCTCTTGAGTAATTTTAGAATATTCAATTGGGAATAACAAATATAACAATTTTCTACTGACATGTTGTTTTTCTAATTATTTATGTGATGAAAATCTAGCACTGCTTATTTATATCTGCACGTCCACTATAGGCTTTTTCAACCAAAAATTTAATTTTTTAAATTTTGTCAAAAAATCAAAATATACCTGAAGTGCTCATCTTGGCAAGGAATTACAATCTTCATGAGATTACAGATAAATATCTAAATTGGTAAAGACTAAGAAATTAGCCTCAATTCTTATAGAACTATTCTAGTGGCTGAGCAAAAGTTTTTGTATTCTATCATATTTCAAGACAATATTTATGCGTCTTAAGTTTCTCCTTTGAAGAGAGAATTTTGGCATAGTTCCTAGAATGAGGTAGATAAAATGCACACTCTAAAACATTAAGATGAATGTACCTTTGACAAATGGATTCAGCATCTGAATACCAAAGATGCTTTAATTACTTATTAACAACATTTTAACTGTCTGATGAATGCACATTGCAGAGATATTCTTAAAATCACTTTTCATAATGATAAAAATACTATAACTGTCCACTTAAGATCATTAAAAAAGCATTAGATGTAAATTTTAAATAGACATGGCTTTTGGAATAGACCTGTTTATCATTATGATATACTCATATCTATATGCATATATTTATTTTAATATATCGATCCACATTATACACATACATAATACAGAACATTTAGTATTAAATATGAGAAAAATTAGAAAATGAGTCCCTTTTCTATTCAAGGACTTAGTCAAATCAGGTACAATGGATACATCTATCTATGCAATATTAACTTGCAGTATCTTTATGATACATACAAAAACACAGTATATTTGCCATTTTAGGAAATGTAGGCATACCATTTCTAGTGCTTGTGAGGTTAGGTTTTGTTCTAGAATTTTTGAACTTAGTATCCTACACTTTTTATCAAATGCTCAATTGTTTTCTAATTTCAGTCCCTAAAGGCACACTCTTTCTTAATGATATATAGAGGTTACTGGAGTTAGCATACTTCAAGGATTTCTGGGAAGGGCTGCATTTTCTTTCCCTGGAATTTTTGATTCAAATAAATTGATCTAAACCGCAGGAAAGCTATTGCCAGTTTATCAGGGAGTCATGGATATGTATGGACTACCCTTTGCATGCAGAACTATAGGCATAGATCAGTGAAGCATCAGATGTTCTCTGCCTTCAAGGAACTTCTCCTCCTTTGGTGAGTCTAGGCACAGGGCCTGCAACTTACAATCATTGTATGAGTACATTTGGAGCCATTGCCAGCCTTGTTGAATGGGAAAGCAGAAGGTTATGTAATGATAGACATTCAAGGCTGTGGATAGAGACAGTGCTGCTGTGAATCCTGCTCACAACCAGTTTCTCTTGTGAATCCTGGACAAGATGCTTTATCCCACTGTGCCTCAGTTTCCTTTTATATAAAATGAGGATATTAGCATTATTTCACAGGGTAGATAAAATAGTAAATAAAACAATACCTGTAATAGGCATTCCATAACTAGTAATTCTTTCCTTAACGCCCACAAATGCTAAAAGGTTGAATTCTAAAGAGTGATCAAAGTAGCTGAATAAATTTGGAAAATCTCTTTAATGTAACTGAGCTAAACAAGGACTTACGGTGTGGTAGCACAGCTACCTTAGAGACTCTTATATTTACCTGAGAGACTCTTATATTTATAGGAAGCTCAGTGGTCAGTTCACAATGGAAAGTGGAAGGGCTTAGCTACTGATTTTTCCTCCACTGTTTGATGATGTGACCAAATGAATGAGCAGACGCCTCCTTGACAGTGCTGCCAGTCCTGGGACGTTTTGCATTGTTGAGGCAGCTAAGAAAGGTTCACCTCACAGGGGACTCTCTGAGTCCCATGAATTGCTCCCATGTCCACAGAGAACTGCGTCATCACCACAGAGTGGCAGTCTCACTGAGGATATGGTTGTTGCCAGCATTAAATGAAATGGTGCAAATAGAGTACTTAGTGCTGCACATGATGTATTGAATAATATATGTTGATTGCTGTTATTATTATTTTCCCTACAAATTATGGTAAAATTAGAACATACAAACATGCCAGGAAGACACTTTTCACAGAATTTGTTAGAGGGGCAATGGCAATGATGTCAACTAAGACTTTCCAGAAAAGTAACAATTTAGTTTTAAGAAAACAAAAACAAACTAGTGAAAGTCAAGTGAATAAGATATAGATTCATATTCTGGGCCCAGAAGCTGACTTTAATATTCCTACCTTCCTCAGCAAACCACCGTGCCACGTATGTACCTATGCAACAATCCTGCATCATCTGCACATATACCCCAAAACCTAAAGTACAATAAAAAAAAATATTCCTACCTCCCTAAGATGTTGTGACTTTTTTTGGGTGTTCATTTGTTTGTTTGTTTCTGTGGTGCCTTATCCAATGTACAAGCTTAGCAAAGGCTCTTAAATAAATGGGTACCAGAATGGAGGAATACAGTTTCTGGAATGGAGAAGAAGGTTGGACATATCAGTCCCCTCCCCTTTCTGAGAGTTAGTTAAGTTTCATGAACTTAGTCTCTTATGCAGACAGAAAAGCAAGAAGAAAACCTGCTCTGTAACACACTGGCTTTTATGGTAGATGTTCCATTTTGAGACCCAAGGGTGCATAAGCCACTCATTGTAAAAAGGTTAGGTGTGGGAGCAGCCATCTTTATCACAGTCTAGTAGAGTAGCATTGACCATGTGGGAGGTATTGTGTATTAATTACCATTTGCACAGACAAATAACTTTTTAAAATATGGGACACCTCTCATGGTCTTGGAAAGTCTGTGTTATTACATCGGATTTTTGTGGAAAAGTAACTCAGATGTTAGTGTTACTATGACTCATTTTAACATCTGCATTTCCTTTTAAAATTTATTGAGATATAGTGTCTCTTTATATAACATTTATTTCCAATTTTGTGATACCAGAATGGACTCTCACTGCACAAGAGAAACTGCCTCTGGCTGTATTCCAGTCATCTGATATTTTCTCAGCTGCTGGATGGTCTATCGATCTGGTCACCTAAGGTGAGGAAAAAAAACAAGCTCAACAAAAATTGTATTCAAAGCTCCTGTGATCATTTTTTCCCCTTTTATGGCAGCAGGAGGGCAATGGGGGAGGGGAACTTTTTCCCTCTCACTGGGGAAAATGAGAAAATCACAGCCATACACAATTTATGTAGGTCATGCTACCAGAGAAAGGAGAATAAGTCTGTGTCCATTTCCTATCAAAAGAGAGCAAAATGGGCCCACTCCAAAATTTGGTTGTCTATTTCAAAAACACTTTATGAACGGAAATATCCAGCTCTTTCTATCATGTCATATTGAAAGTAGTATTTGCTTAAATGAAAAACCTATGGAAAATAGTGCTCTACTACTAGTAAGTACTACAGGCAAATGAGGAAATTACTAGCATGGATTGCCATTCATTTTGAGTAAATCTAAAGTTATGAACTGTTGGGGAAAATGAGAGCATTAGATAGTTACCCAGTGCTATAATTACCAAACATGTTATTTTGACATGAAATTTTATTTCAATATGTTTTAATGTGTGCCAAATATTTTACTATTCTCTAGCTTAAATACATTATTTCACAAGTGCTAAATAATCTATAACAAAAACATTGAGAAAAGTTACTTTGGTGGCATTCTTGGCTACACTGTCTTAAAGCCAGCCTCCCTCCACCCTTTTTTTTTCTTTTGTAGTAAGCTATTTTGGATAAAATAAAATTATTTTCAACCTCTTCAAACGGAATTTTCAGCTTTCTCTTAGACAAGGGGGTTGAAGGTCATGACAGAAGACAGTGGAGAAATATGGATGTGAGCAGAAAGCCCCAGAGGGAAGTCTAAGGGGACAAAGAGCAGGAAATTAGAGGAGGCAGAAGGCGCTAAAGGAGGCAGGGAAGAGCACGGGCTTCAAGCCAATCTCAACAAAGTGGCCCAAGAGCAAAATTGTGAGACAGGGTGGGCCAAAGAGCATGGCGGGAAGGTGAAGGGCACCACACTGACACGCAGACTTAGAGCTGGGAGACAGATTACAAGTGGAAGCAAAGAGAACGTTTTTTTTATTGCTTAGCACCCATTTGCCCATCCTTCTTCCCGAATGGCCATTGTGCACTTGTGCTTTATAGGAAAAATAAAGGCCATCAGGGGTAAGGAATTTCACAATTTCATCCACAACTTTTCCCCAAACCCTAAACACCTCTGCATGCCCATCAGTCCCTCCTCCCCATCGGTGATCCCTGCTGTGCTATGCACCCTGTCAGCTCTTGTCAGCTGGAGGCTTTATTCCAGAGATCACACTGTCTCTTTTCCACCTTCAACCTCCCACTCCTTGACACATTCCTTCCATGCAGAAACATGCTCAAATCTCACAAAACAACCATAGGGAAAAGAACAAAAGAAAGCAGGATATGCAGTGACATGTGTAGTTTTCCCCTTTCACGAGGGGTATGTTTCTTCTCCCCTTCATCACTTAAAGTGGACACTCTTGGTTGCTTCCCCAACATATTGTCATCACTCCTTTTTACTGATGAACCTCTAATTGTGTTCAGCTATCCACTAGACCCAGCTTCAGAGGTGGATTCTCTCCAATAGCACTTGAATTGTCTTTAGTTATTGTTATTGGTCCAGGGCAGATATGTCTTTAAAGTTTGCTTTAAAAAAATGGAAGAACCCAGTGTATAGTCCATGCTAGTGTGTCAGCTTCTATCTCTTTATGAAATATGAGTAAAAGAAAACCTGGTACCTACAATCTGCCTTCAGGACAGTGGCAAATCAGTTTTAAGATGAGGCTTGGTGAAGATGGCAAAGCTCAAAGAAAATGCCCTGGTTACCCTGAAGTGTTGAATTAAGTAACCCCAGAGCCTACGTTGCCTCTAAGTTTCTATTAATATCGTAACTCTCCTTGTCCAAAAGCTGTTTTGAGTTGGATTTCTTTTGCTTTCATCACAAACCATCCCAATTTACATATAGCTCTAGTGGAACGCAATATTCACTTTTTATTCAATCTCCTGCCTGTTCCAGACTTCACCTGTTCACCAAAACTCCCAAATAAACAGTTCTGGCTAAGATCACCAGGGAATTTTTGCTAACTCCCAGGTAGGTTAATTTCTCCTTCTATTGATTTCTCAACACTCTTACTTCTTGAAATACTGCTTTCCTTTGGAATTTTGAAAACGCAGTTCCTGGTTCTTAACCTTAAAACTATTGTTTTTCTGAAGCAATTCTGTAGTATGAAACTCCCATCAGAGCCCAAATCTGCAAATTCATTTTTCCGTTAGCTACGTCGTCTTTGTGCGTTCTCAGTATCTTAACACTGACATATCCAAAATCAAGTTTGTCATGCTTCCTCTTAACATGGGTCTCAGATTTTATCCATTTGCTTTATTCTCTCTCCTGGTTGGCAGTTCTACCCAACATTCAGTTACTTGTGACAGAAATTTGTCATCCTCAATTCCTCCCTCCCTTCCCAGTGTCCACTAGGGACATAGGGTAGTTAAATGATTCTCAAGCCATGCACTCTTTATTCCTGTTATTTCTGCCCAAGGTCAAACTCTATGCATCTCTCTCCTAGATGATTACAATAACCTTTTGTTTTCTGAGGCAGGGTCCCAAACTCTGTCACTCAGACTGGGGTGTAGTGGTATTACCATAGGTTGCTGCAGCCTTGACCTCTTGGGCTCAGGCAGTTTTCCCTCCTCAGCCTTCTAACTAGCTAAGACTACAGGCATGTGCCACCACACCCAACTAAATATTGTTGCTTTTTACTTTTATTTATTTGTTTGTTTATTGTAGAAATGGGGTCATGTTTGTTGTCCAGGGTGGTCTTGAACTCCCAGCCTCAAGTGATCCTTCTGTCTTGGCCTCCCAGTTTGCTACGATTACAGATGTGAATCACCACAGCTGACATCATAATAATCTTGTAACTAGTTCCAAGCCTCTGTCTCTATCCTTTTAAAAATATTTTTCATCATATTTCCAGGCAGAAAAAGTGTTATAAAATCAAAATGTGGTTATGTTACTCTGTTTATAAACATACCACTTATATGTGATGACATTTCCTATAGTATTGATGGCATGCAAGTGATCACCATGGACCTTGCTTCATCTTTATTCCTTGCTGGCTTTATCACCTCCATACCAGCCATATGAAATTATCCAACTTGCTGCTTTCCTCTAATATATTTTCTATGGTTGAAATACTCTCTTCCTTAGGCAAATTAATAAACTCTATCTAATTTGTCTTCTCTGAAGTCTTCTGCTAATCACATTTGATGTATCTCTTCTTTTGATCCTCTCTGCTGATTATAAATATCCATGTTAAAGCACGTAACTCACTATATCACATGATTGGACTTACATGTCTTCTTTCACACTTTAATAAGTTCCTTCAAGAGAGCCACAGAGTCATCTTCATCCCAGAACTTCCCCATTAAAAAAAAAAAAAAAAAACTGAAAAATGTTTTGTTTCTTCAGAACCCTTTTATTATGTTTAATAATTTGAAAGTGTTAATCTAGAATATTTTCCAAAGGGGACACGTAGTACTTTTATCTCACAGAACAATTCTAATCAATATCCAGTAGCTGCCTGAAATTCTATTGAGGGTACAATAGAATTTGAAGCTATAGCCAAGCTCGGCTCAGGAGCATTCTGGTCAATCAGCATAACCATGGGAATTCTCTTCCTTGTGCCCAAAAGACTTTGTTCCTTAATATAGTTAATATTTCAGATAGCCTAGTAAGTATCTAACACTGTTAGAGTAACAGAATTATTTTAAATATTAGAATCTGGAGGGATACGCAATCTCTTTGCATGTAGACTTAGAATGAATTTAGAGTTCACCATTGGTATCACATGTAAGAATTCTCAGACCCAACATGGAGAACATATTTTTCTGTGATAATATAGTCAGACTAGAACCCAGGTTTCCTGGTGTCCAAATGAATACTTTGTTACCATAGCCCATTAAGAAAGCCTAAAGACAATATCGTACTTGAATTCCAGAAACCTGAAGAAGGCATTATATACTGGATTGAAAAACCACAGAGGCAGATCTGAATGCAAGTACATTAGATAATCCTATTCTTTTTGCAAGCAGTTGTTCCATCTTCTAGTTTAACGTGTATGAATTACGTGAGTCATCCATGCTACATGACTAGTATCTACGGTTGAGGATATTCAATTCATCAGTTGAAAATGATAGTGGTGAGAACAGGCTTTCAGTTTAGTTTCCACAATGCAAAGTTGCTTAACTTTTGAGATGGTTGCTGAATGCTCCTTGCTTCAATTTTCCACCTGTGTCCATAAAGACAAGTAACTTTTAAATGTGAAAAACCACATCGACCTCATACGCTGCTTATTCATATTCCATTAATATAGGTGAAATACTTGAAGAGATGATGCTTATAAATGTTAGCTATTAATTTGATTTTGCGAGATAAATCTTTATGGATTTATTGTGTCCCTGTATGTCCAGGAGAGACACCAACTGTCTTTTTTCTGGATTATTCTCTCAAGGTTGTTTATATAGTGAATGGCTTTGAAAACAAAGATAATTCCTCCATTTGGAGCAAAATGCAGGTTTGTTTATTTCCTATATAGGAGATTCAGGTTTTCTAGGTTGAGGATTCTTCTCCATTAACACAATCCATTGCATAAGAAGGTGTCACATGGCCCCCTTTGCCCTCACCCTGTGGTTCATGCAACCAATTCAAATGCTGAAACACTTGCTGCTGCTATTCATATGAGTAATCGACTATTCTTTATTTCTGACCTAGAAGTCTCCTGTCTTTTGCCAGCACCCATTAAACTGTGGCAGTCTAACATGTTAGCTTGCAAGTATAGTAAAGTCTCAAACTCTTTCCAGTTCTTGACATCTGAATCCTGGTTATGTTTCTAATAGTAATTCTAACAGTCTATTTCAATGAATTCTTTCCTCTCTTTTTCTTTCAAAAAAAAAAAAAAAGAAAGAAAGTGAGAGTGAAAGAAAGAAAGAAAAGAATGTAAGAGAGAAAGAAAGAGAAAGAGGGAGAGAGAACGGGATTCTTGTTCTATTGCCCAGGCTAGAATGCAGTCTAAAAATGGGTATTAAAAACCTCTTTTATGCCAATAATTGTGCTTAACAATGGAGACAGGAAGGAATAAG